>SJYC01072250.1:0-32162 GCA_006408675.1 Madoqua kirkii
TGACAATATACAGCCTTGACGTACTCCTTTTCCTATTTGGAACCAGTCTGTTGTTCCATGTCCAGTTCTAACTGTTGCTTCCTGACCTGCATACAGATTTCTCAAGAGGCAGGTCAGGTGGTCTGGTATTCCCATCTCTTTCAGAATGTTCCACAGTTTATTGTGATCCACACAGTCAAAGGCTTTGGCATAGTCAATAAAGCAGAAGTAGATGTTTTTCTGGAACTCTCTTGCCTTTTCCTTGATCCATTGGATGTTGGCAATTTGATCTGGTTCCTCTGCCTTTTCCAAAACCAGCTTGAACATCAGGGAGTTCATGGTTCACATATTGCTGAAGCCTGGCTTGGAGAATTTTGAGTATTACTTTACTAGCATGTGAGATGAGTGCAATTGTGTGGTAGTTTGAGAATTCTTTGGCATTGCCTTTCTTTGGAATTGGAATAAAAACGGACCTTTTCCAGTCCTGTGGCCACTGGTGAGTTTTCCAAATTTGCTGACATATTGAGTGCAGCACTTTCACAGCATCATCTTTTAGGATTTGAAACAGCTCCACTGGAATTCCATCACCTCCACTAGCTTTTTTCGTAGTGATGCTTTCTAAGACCCACTTGACTTCACATTCCAAGATGTCTGGCTCTAGATTAGTGATCACACCATCATGATTATCTGGGTCGTGAAGATCTTTTCTGTACAGTTCTTCCAGCTCAGGTGTATATATATATATCCTCTCCCTCTTAAACCTTCCTGCCACCTCCACCCCATCCCACCCCTTAGGTTGTCACAGAGCCTCCCTGTAGTACATTTCCCAAGTGCATTAAAATCCACCTTTATCTCCAAATAAAAGGTTTTAAGAGCTTTATTTCTTGGCCAGTGTACAGAGCTGATCCAAGGACACCAGCTTCCCACACGCGTTCTACTGAGGTTTCCACCTGAAGCGCCCCAGGCAGAGTGAAGGGAGTGAGGCCTCACCTGTGCTCCCCGAGATGCTGTCCTCAGCTTCATCTGCAGGGGAGGCTGCAAACCAAGGCGAGACCAGAGGTTGGGAGTGGCGGGGCTAGTTATGCTCAGAACTCACCTAGCTCTTGCTTGGTGCAAAATTCACCCCTTCTAATTTAGCAAAAGGCATCTTTTAGCCACATTCATCTAGAATTAAATGTGCTTATGCCCTTTAGTACTGAGAAAGCATTGCTATTTTGATTTCTTCCACAGTGTTTGTATCAATGTCTAAATTCTTCTTAAAGGCAAATGTCCCATTTCTTATGGAAAAATCAAGCTTCCCTGGTGGCTCAGAGGGTAAAGAATCTGCCTGCCCTGCAGGAGACCCAGATTTGATCCCTGGGTTGGGAAGATCCCCCAGAGAAGGGAATAGCTACCCATTCCAGTGTTCTTGCCTGGAAAATCCCATGGACAGAGGAGCCTGGCGGGCCATAGTCCGTGGGGTCACAAAGACTTGGACACGACTGAGCAACCAACACTTTATTTTCATATGGAAAAGTCAAACAAAAATTCAGTTTGAAAAACCCAGAGTTTGCAGTTAATTGGGAGATTCTGGCTGTGAGATTGGACGCACATGTGTTCACACTCCCCCTGCAGGTCTGTGTATTGAACAACAGGAGAGATAACACGCCGGATTTTATCCCTGGATGATCAGAGCACACACAGCACTCGACCCAGGAGGACCAGACATTACACATCACCCCACTGGGCGCTGCAGATCCAGGACCTTCAGACAGACTCAGCTCTCTTTATCCTCAAATGACTTCACAGGTCACTGCAAAATCTGCCAACCCCAGAGCTACTGCGAATAACTGTTTTCCAATAAGGATATTCTACTTCACATCAGAAAGAATTTAATTTTCTGATAGGAATAGGCTGCATTTCTACAGTATTTGCAGCTGCACACAAAGGGTTGCTCAGGGCAGGAGGAAGGCGGCTGGATTTGCCTCTACCTACTAGCTCCAGAACAAACTTATCGGAAGGATGATACTAAGATCCTTCAGCGCTTAAACCGCCGAGAATTCAGCCTAAGAAAGGAATGAAGGGTGCAGTTAAAGATTGGGCTGTTAGGATTTTTGTTACTAATAGCCTAAAAGCCAACAATAGTCTGACTAAATAAGTTATTTACATGTGTCTATCAAAACGATGACATAAAATACGTTGAAAGTGAAGGTGTTAGTGGCTCTCTTGACTCAGACTCTTTGCGACCCCGTGGACTGTAGCCCGCCAGGCTCCTCTGTCCATGGGGATTCTCAGGCAAGAGTACTGGATGGAGGGGGTTGCTATTTTCCTTTTCCAGGGGATCTTCCCAACCCAGGGACTGAACCTGCGTCTCTGGCATTGTCGACAGATTCTTTACTCTCTGAGCCACCAGGGAAGCCCAAAAGTATGTTACTAACATGGAAAGATAATCATAATATAGTAAGTTTTTTAAAGGCAATTTACATCTATTTCTGCTTTATTGACTATGCCAAAGCCTTTGACTGTGTGGATCACAATAAACTGGAAAATTCTGAAAGAGATGGGAATACCAGGCCACCTGACCTGCCTCTTGAGAAACGTATATGCAAGTCAGGAAGAAACAGAACTGGACATGGAACAACAGACTGGTTCCAAATAGGAAAAAGAGTACGTCAAGTCTGTATATTATCACCCTGCTTATGCCTATTTAACTTCTATGCAGAGTACATCATGAGAAATGCTGGGCTGGAAGAAGCACAAGCTGGAATCAAGATTGCTGGGAGAAATATCAGTCACCTCAAATATGCAGATGACACCACCCTTATGGCAGAAAGTGAAGAGGAACGTAAAAGCCTCTTGATGAAAGTGAAAGAGGAGAAGGAAAAAGTTGACTTAAAGCTCAACATTCAGAAAGCTAAATCCGGTCTTATCACTTCATGGGAAATAGATGGGTAAACAGTGAAAACAATGGCTAACTTTATTTCTGGGGGCTCCAAAATCACTGCAGATGGTGACTGCAGCCATGAAATTAAAAGACACTCCTTGGAAGGAAAGTTATGACCAACCTAGATAGCATATTCAAAAGCAGAGATATTACTTTGCCAACAAAGGTCCGTCTGGTCAAGGCTATGGTTTTTCCTGTGGTCATGCATGGATGTGAGAGTTGGACTGTGAAGAAGGCTGAGAGCCGAAGAATTGATGCTTTTGAACTGTGGTGTTGGAGAAGACTCTTGAGAGTCCCTTGGACTGCAAGGAGATCCGATCAGTCCATCCTAAAGGAGATCGGTCCTGGGTGTTCTTTGGAAGGACTGATGCTAAAGCTGAAACTCCAGTACTTTGGCCACCTCATGCAAAGAGTTGACTCATTGGAAAATACCCTCATGCTGAGAGGAATTGGGGGCAGGAGAAGGGGAAAACAGAAGATGAGACGGCTGGATGGCATCACCGACTTGATGCACATGAGTGTGGGTGAACTCTGGGAGTTGGTGATGGACAGGGAGGCCTAGTGTGCTGCGATTCATGGTGTCGCAAAGAGTCAGACACGACTGGGCAACTGAACTGAACTGATAAATAGCAACAACAACATTATTTAAAAAAAAAATACAAATGTATAAGAAGGTTTGAAGAATATACAAAATTATTCTAGATGTTGATCTGTGGGTGGAATTCAAGAGTCCTTGCATTTTCTCTTAGTTATGTCTGTATTTTTTTCATTTTTATTTCATATTATTGAGGACTATATATTTTCATTAATTATATCTTGTTAAGCGGTGCTGGAAAAACTGGTCAACCACTCGTGAAAGAAAGAAACTAGAACACTTTCTAACACCATACACAAAAATAAACTCAAAATGGATTAAAGACCTAAATGTAAGACCAGAAACTATAAAACTCCTAGAGGAAAACAGGCAGAACACTTTCTGACGTAAATCATGGCAGGATCCTCTCTGAGCCGCCTCCCAGAGTAACAGAAATAAAAGCAAAAATAAACAAATGGGATCTAATTAAACTTAAAAGCTTTTGCACAACAAAGGAAACTATAAGCAAGGTGAAAAGACAGCCTTCAGAATGGGAGAAAATAATAGCAAATGAAGCAACTGACAAAGAATTAATCTCAAAAATATACAAGCAACTCCTTCAGCTCAATTCCAGAAAATAAATGACCCAATCAAAAAGTGGGCCAAAGAACTAAACAGACATTTCTCCAAAGAAGACATACAGATGGCTAACAGACACATGAAAAGATGCCCAACATCACCCATTATCAGAGGAATGCAAATCAAGACCACAATGAGGTACCACTTCACACCAGTCAGAATGGCTGTGATCCAGAAGTCTACAAGCAGTAAATGCTGGAGAGGATGTGGAGAAAAGGGAACCCTCTTACACTGTTGGTGGGAATGCAAACTAGTCCAGCCACTATGGAGAACAGTGTGGAGATTCCTTAAAAAACTGGAAATAGAGCTGCCTTATGACCCAGCAATCCCACTCTGGGCACACACACCGAGGAAACCAGAACTGAGACACGTGTACCCCAGTGTTCACGGCAGCATTGTTTATCACAGCCAGGACATGGAAGCAACCTACATGCCCATCAGCAGATGAATGGATGAGAAAGCTGTGGTACATACACAATGGAGTATTACTCACCTTTTCAAATCACTTCTAATGAGGTGGATGAAACTAGAGCCGATTATACAGAGTGAAGTGAGCCAGAAAGAAAAACACCAACGCAGTATACTAACGCATATTTATGGATTTTAGAAAGATGGTGATGATGACCTTGTATGCGAGCCAGCAGAAGAAACACAGATGTATAGAACAGACTTTTGGACTCTGTGGGAGAGGGCGAGGGTGGGGTGGTTTGAGAGAATAGCACTGGAACATGCATATTAACATATGTGAAACAGATCACCAGTCCAGGTTCAATGCATGAGACAGGGTGCTGAGGGCTGGTGCACTGGGATGACCCTGAGGGATGGGATGGGGAGGGAGGAGGGAAGGGGGTTCAGGATGGGAACAGGTGTACACCCGTGGCTGATTCATGTCAATGTGTGGTCCAAACCAGTACAATATTGTAAAGTAATTAGCCTCCAATTAAAATAAATTAAAAATAGTTTAAAAAATTATCTCTTGTTATGTATGCAGAGCAAGGCAGAGAGCAAGCATGGAGGAAGTGGTTCCAAAGAAAGAGAAGTGTGGGCAAAGGTCCAGAGACCTCAGAGCACTGAAGGCGTGTCTGCCTGCAGGTGAGCGACCCAGAAGGAGGAGGAAGGCGGCTGCAGGACTCACACCCCTCACGCGGTCGGACAAGCAGATCTGGCGCCGGAAGTTGGCTGAGTCCCCAGCACGCGGCGGTGGGAGTGAGTCCAGGTACCCAGAGGCGAAGAGACTCTTGGCTGTGAAAGAAGGGAGACAGAGGCAACCCAGGAAGAACAAGCTTCTTCCAGGAGGAGCAAGTTTATCCCCACTGGCAAACGGAGGAGACGCAGCCAGTGGTGATGGAGAAGGGGTGGAGACTGAGGAGCAAGGTTCTGACCGTTCACTGGTCCCCAATTTATTGTCTTTTCAGCTCATCAGTATCTCTGCTCTGCGAAGGCATGTTCCTTCAGCCCCTTCCTGCTGGAAATTAAGAGGGGCCAAGGTGGGCAGTAAGACTCCTGCCATGATCTGAGAGATGGTTTGGTGGTGATAGCTATAGACCCTTGGGCCTTCCAGGTGGCGCTAGTGATAAAGAACCTGTCTGCCAATGCAGGCAACTTAAGAGACACGGGTTCAATCCCTGGGTCAGGAAGAACCCTTGGAGAAGGGCATGGCAACCCACTCCAGTAATCTTGCCTGGGAAACCCCATGGACAGAGGAGCCTGGCGGGATGCAGTCCATAGGGTCCCAGAGTCAGATATGACTGAAGTGATTTAGCAGGTGGGCACCGACTATATTGATGGGGAGTAATCTGTACCATTTAAGAGCATCACTTACTTAACACCAGGACAAAATTCTTCTGTATCATACGGGGTGACTGAAGTGGTTTTCTTTCCCTATACAAGGAAGCACCCTGAGGTCCAGAAACCCCAGGAGTCTTGAGGACAGCCCTGCCTGTTAGCTGCCTGGTACTCCATACCCCTACCAGAGCCGCATGTCTACCCTCAAGAATGAAGCCCCAGGAGGCAGCTGCTTGCCACCTGGTAAGACTTTTATTCATCTTTTTTTTCCTTTGCCGTGTGCAAGAAGACAAGCTAATGTCCAGATTTTAGCTGCCTCTCTTCATCTTCTATCTAGCTTCTACTAATTTACAGAATACTTTTTCTTCTGAGTTATTCAAATGGTGAGATGTCCACATTCTCTTACAACAGCTTTGCACTGGAATTCATTCTCCTATTGAACCCAAAATAAACTTATGTATATAAAAGTGTTTAATGTCTGTGCATAATATTCTTTATAACTTATGAAAGAAATATTTTTAAGAAGAGTTGGCAGAGAACATGTTCAGACATTGTTTCAGGTCCTACAGCACTTGGCCCATAGTAGGACCCAATAAATATTTGTTGAATGAGAGAAGAGTCGGCAGTAATTACTCAGTGAAAGAATAGTGAACAGTCATTTTGGCAAACAGATAAAAACCAGCTGAGAATGAGCTGTTGTCAGTTACACAAAGCTTGTTGTCAAGAGCAGCAATTCACCATTAAAAAAAAATTACCCAAGTTGTCTAAACAGGATATAACCAAGAATTTACTCGTTCTAAGCCAAACTGGCCTTTCATAAGTGCTAATAAAAATAGTCTTGCCAATTTCAGAGATTCTTGCCTGTCAAGTCTTAAATTCAGAACCCTATAAACTATCTATGAAGTCAGATAATGTGTCTATAGAGCCAGACACAGGCACAGACCTCATGCCATAGATGGATCACAAGTCATTCTTTCCCTCTTAGTCTCACGCCTTAAAGACTGTAGAAGTCAAAACCTGGTCTATAAACATCGAAAGTTCAGTATATTGCATTTTCCCCTTCCCAACAAGTCAAGAAGATTGCAAACTGAGCCAAGAGCTTTGACACCTTCGAAGCACAACCCTGAACACACCAGTAACTCAAGGTTAAAGACCCAGAGCAAGCCAGCTAAAAACCAGAACGGCCTGATGACGTGACCAAAGCTAATGCCGTTTCACAGAATCGCGGCACAGCATGTCCTGGTGGCAATGGGTGTGTGTGGATGCTCGGTGCAGGGGCCGACTCTTTGCAACCCCATGGCCTGCAGCCTACCGGGCTCCTCCGTCTGTGGGATTTTCTGGGCACACATACTGGAGTGGGTTGCCATTTCTTCTTCAGTCAGGGGATCTTCCTGACCCAGGCATCAAACCCATGTCTCCTGCACTGCAGTTGGATTCTTTACCACGGAGCCCCTGGGGAAGCCCACGCACGCTTAAGCTGACATGACTCAGGTCGCACAGGACTGGATTCGAAGCCCAAGCCTGCCTGCCCCCCAATCCTCTCTCCTCTCCAGAGGAGCTCTGAAACCACCGCAGAGAATCAACAGAATCGGCTCCAGTGGAGACATCCTTTGCTGCTGAAAACCTTTTTACTGTTTTATTTATTTATTTCTGAAGTTCAGTCAGTTTCACATTAGTCACCCTTCAGGAAAAAGGGCAAGTTCCATGTTACATGTAAAGAAAATTCATTCTCTATATTCTGTAATAGCCCAAATGGGAAACAATAGGTACATGTATTTGCATAATTAAATCACTTTGCTGTAAACCTGAACCAACACAACTGTTAGTCAACAATATTCCGATATAAAATAAAAATTAAAAGAATAAAATTCATTCCCAATTACGTGTGCAGGTTGGAAAAGCTAACGTGACAGATTTCATGGATCAAAACCAGAATGGTTGCAATGTACAAACGCTGGAAATATTTACAACATAAATGATTCATTTGCCCAATAGAACTCTGTGCATTTAAACATATTGTATGTGAAATACAAACTCCAGGCGATAGTGAAGGACAGGGGAGCCTGGCCGCTGTAGTCCGTTGGGTCAGACAGAGTTGGGCAGGACTTAGAGACTGAACAGCCACAACAACACATGGAATATACTGCAAGGTTTTCCCAGTGGATTTGCATTTTGAACACTTCGATTACTCCAGGTGCCACCTATCCCCTGTCCTTGGGCCCTGGGACTGAGGTCCAGGGAGCCAGGAAGCCACAGAATTCTCAGTTCTCAGCAACCCCACAGCTATCCAGTGGAGGCAACTGGTAAACCTCACATGAGGCCAACCCACCTTGAAGCAGGAAAGCCGGAAGCTGAACACATGGGCACCAGCTGTTTTTCTTTTCAAGAGGATTTACCAAGTGTCTCTTTCACACTCAGTATAAAGGCTCTTTCAGCCATATGCTGTGGCGTCTTCAGCACATTTCCAGTCTGTGGTGCCCAGATGCAAACTTTGAGTAGACAGTCTTTGTAGATAGAATTGGTCTGAATCAGTGTGGAAGGGGAAGATTGTATTAAAACACATGCAGTGGAAATGAATCCAGAGAACACCAGACGTGCTGGGGGCTGCTCGTCCACAGCCAGGCCAAGGCTAAGACGCGGTCCCTTTCACACTGGGAGGTGGCCCTGCGGGAAGCAGCAGCCCCGCCCCTCCCACGTTTGCTCTTGGGAAGTCCCTGCGAGGCTTCGGTGCAGGTTTCCATCGTGATGACTATGCAGGACTGGTACTCCCTCTGTCATGCCAGCACTGGGACCCTTGGGGGTACCATTCTAGGATTCTCTCCATCACTTTCTGCAGACACGCCCCACAGGGCAGTCCTTTCCAGGCCCTGCTCTCTTTCTTGAGGACACTTACCTCTCCATGCCTCCCTGTGAATTCTCCCTAGAGTTCAGAGCCATTCTGTCTCAGCCCATAGCTTCCATTTTATAAAAGGTCTTGAGTAAAGTGAATATGATTAGTTGGTTATTGAGAATGATCTAACGATATGCACAATTCAGTGACATTTGTCATTGATGACACACAGGAATAAAGCTAATTTCCTCCAAATTTTGATGCAATAAAAGCCCATTTTTTCCTATGAAAAACACAGAACTTAAGTTGTTCCATCTTCATAGTGTCTCTTCAAGAAACATAAACCCCAATTGTCTTTAGGATGTTCCAATACCTCCTGGTGTAGCTCAAACAGGGCAAGAAGTAGGATGAGGAGGTTAGGAATCCTGGCTGGGGTTGCAACCAAATCTGAAACTCAGTAGCCATGTGATTTTCAGCAAGTCACTTACACTCTTTCTGCCTCAGTTTCCTCATATAAAAGAGGGACGGTAATATTACCTCTTTCATATGGTTGTTGTAAGGATTAAGTAAGATGACGATCGCTTAGAATGATGATCAGCGGATAAGGACTATTAATAATTCACTAAGAAGATGAGACGGTTGGATGGCATCACCGACTCCATGGACAAGACCTTGAGCAAACTCTGGGAGATGGTGAAGGACAGAGAAGCCTGGCGTGCTGCAGTCCATGGGGTCACAAGGAGTCAGACACAACTTAGCAGCTGAACAACAACAGCAACAAACCTATAATAAAGAAACTGACACAAACCTGCCTGAAAGTTTCCCTGTTTCTACAGCTGTTAAGGTACTGTCTTTCAAGAGGTACCGAGATACCCCTTCTTAACCTGTCTGCCTAAACCCAGCTTCCTCCGGCCCTGTGAAAACGCCCCAGGCTTTGCCGCCAACCACACAGAGCCTGTGTTCCCCTTGCCATCCCCCTCTTCTCCAGACCAGACTCAAACCCCACATCACACATGCTGCCCTTCCAGCAAAGGGGTCCCTGCAGACCCACACAGTCTTTGCTGCCTCCTGCGCCCCAGAGCCTCCATCTTGCTGTGCTGTTTGCATGATTTATGGGTCGGCTCTTACTCTTCACACTTGATGGCAAGCAGCCTAGAAACAGTCACAGTTTTGTTTTCCTCATAAAACTTTGTTTGATAAATGTTTGCTACCACCTCATTTATTAAATATCTCATTCAGTCGTCAACAGTGCCAGTTCAGTTCAGTTCAGTCGCTCAGTCGTGTCTGACTCTTTGTGACCCCATGAATCGCAGCACGCCTGGCCTCCCTGTCCATCACCAACTCCCGGAGCTCACTCAGACTCACGTCCATCGAGTCGGTGATGCCATCCAGCCATCTCATCCTCTGTCATCCCCTTTTCCTCCTGCTCCCAATCCCTCCCAGCAGCAGAGTCTTTTCCAGTGAGTCAACTATTCGCATGAGGTGGCCAAAGTACTGGAGTTTCAGCTTTAGCATCAGTCCTTCCAAAGAACACCCAGGACTGATCTCCTTCAGAATGGACTGGTTGGATCTCCTTGCAGTCCGAGGGACTCTCAAGAGTCTTCTCCAACACCACAGTTCAAAACCATCAATTTTTTTGTGCTCAGCTTTCTTCACAGTCCAACTCTCACATCCATACATGACCACTGGAAAAACCATAGCCTTGACAAGATGGATCTTTGTTGGTAAAGTAACGTCTTTGCTTTTGAATATGCTCTCTAGGTTGGTCATAACTTTCCTTCCAAGCAGTAGTAAACCATATATGTAGTGGGATTTGGCAGGAGAGTTGAAAGTGTCAGTTTAAAGTATCTTCACAAAGTAACTCCAGTCTCACTGGAGCTTGCTGTCATTCCCTGTTTTCTTTCCACCTTGAAAATGATTACAAAAGATGCTAAGAATTTGTGACACACGATCTTCGGTGTCTCTTTGCACCTGCAGGGGATGGTGGAGTAGGTGTGTTCTGGGAGTTACTAGCTTCCTCTCCATCAGTGGGGGCATCTGCTCATCGGTGCTGGCTGCCCTGCTCCTGTTCTGGGGCACCTGCTTTGCCCTGTCTACCTCTAGTTCCAGTGTGTTCCAAGAATCTGGCTTGACTTCTGCCCAGGGAAACTGCATTAATTCTGACCATTTATTAAGCACTTGATAAATAGAAATTTCTCCATTCGCTGTTTTACAGCCAGCAGTGCGCTGGGAAGTATCTAACAGGTGCTCAGGGTGCAGGGGGCGGGGGTGCAGCCTTGACTTGGAGGACTTGGCAGTGTCCTGGTGCAAAGGCTCCCAGTCCTGCCCGGGTGCACGACGATCTGTTCCAGCACAATCGATGCATAAGGCAACGACTTGAGCCTTGTTCGGCTCGCCCACATGAGTTTCATTGCACGAACCAGGCAACCGCAGCAGCAGCACATAAAGGGCACATGTGCTTGGGTCTCCAGGACGACGAGCTGACCACATCTGCGGATCGACTTCCTGTCTGTTTCAGAAGACCCTCCCACCGGCACTTCTTGCCGGCACTTTCTGCACCCCTATTCTTGGGCCTGCCCTCTCCTCAATTTCCCCTTTCCTCTCCTTATTCTGTCGGGGTTTCTCTCTCTCTCTCTCTCTCTCTCTCTCTCTCTCTCTCTCTCTCTGGTGCTCGTGTTCTCTTCCCATTGCAGACAGGAGTGTGGGATTGCTGAGCCCCTAGCAACGTGGCCTCCAGTTCCACAAGCAAACTTCAGGCTTTTTCAAGGTGATCTTACAAAGTGATGCTTCATCACAACATCCACACGTTTCTTAACCAGTCCACATGGACAAACGTGCTGCCATGTTTATTGAGTTGCTGCCCTTTCATTCTGTGTTACTAATGAAAGTTTCTGAGTGTTGTGGCCCTCCTTGCATTTCCCTATAAGTCCTGTGGTTTTTAACATACAATTTTGCAAGCATCTTAGATTTTAGGAAAATGGATGTCATGTGATAGCAAAAGTGCCTCCCCATTCCCCTTTCCACTCTCTTGAAAGAGTTGGTTGTGTGCACACAGGTCCCCAACTTGGCATTAGTGACATCACAGTGATCAGCAGAACCCACTACAGGGGGCGGGGGTTGAGGTGGGACTCCGGAATCCATGTCTCTGTCCTTCCCAGGAGATGCTGCAGTGTAAACTGAGAACCAGGCCTGAGGGTCAGACCCTCGCTGTGCCTCTCCTTTGCAGGAGTCAGGAGCCCCTCCGCCCTCCTCCTGTGCTAATTCAGGTGGTGGGGGGTGAGGGGAGAGGAATTGGGGAAGACACAGCGGGCCTCATCTGTGTGCACTTACTGTGGGGGCAGACTGGCTGTTTTGTTGTTGATAGGAAATAAAAACGACTTAGGAGGGGGAATGGGAAAATAAAAACATAACTATTAGATAATTATAATAATGAGAGCTAAGTATAAAAATAAGGTTGATGTAAGAAACTTCTTTTAAAAATTATTATGTAGTATCAATCTAGTCCTGCTGCTGCTGCTGCTGCTAAGTCACTTCAGTCACGTCCGACTCTGCGACCCCATAGATGGCAGCCCACCAGGCTCCCCCGTCCCTGGGATTCTCCAGGCAAGAACACTGGAGCGGGTTGCCATTTCCTTCTCCAACGCGTGAAAGTGAAAAGCGAAAGTGAAGTCGCTCAGTCGTGTCCGACTCCTAGCGACCCCATGGACTGCAGCCCACCAGGTTCCCCCATCCATGGGATTTTCCAGGCAAGAGTACTGGGGTGGGGTGCCATTGCCTTCTCCGTCAATCTAGTCCAGTCTCTTGTTTTTCCTTTCTTCTTGTTAAACTAGACTTCCTTACTGTTATATTATTTCTCTTAAAAAGTGAAGTAACACTGACTTGGAAAACATGGTTAGTTTCCAGAATTTAAAACACGGTCTATGATCTGAGTAGGAAAACCCAGAGAAAGTTCTAAGTTATTCTTACATACAGAAAAGTACAGTCTTCGCTATATGTTTAACAGGCTTCTATATGGTTTGATGTGAAGTATTTAATCCTACATAATTCACTCATAGTAAGAGAGTTTGTCCCTGGAGGAGGAAATGGCAACTCACTCCAGTATTCTTTCCTGGGAAACCTCACGGACAGAGGAGCCTGGTGGGCTACAATCCATGTAATTGCAAACGATCGGACACGACTGAAGTGACTTATCACACACACACGGTCTTCAGCTGAACCTCGGAAGTCTAAAGAACTGAAGAAAGTGAAATCTGAATTAAAGGTTGGTCACCAACCTGATCTCAGATGTGAAGCAGACTACACAGTGAACAAAACCAACGGCAAAAATTCAATGAGACCATGTGCAAGTGGGGTACAAGGTGGGAGATCTTGTCTCTTACCCAGATTTAATAAAGCATTTGTGTCCTTTTGGAAAGTTACTGATTTCTTTGCACATCCTTCTCTCATGTAAGTTTGACTGATGTGGAAATGTGAGTTATCTTTGGCTCAAACATATCGCGTCTTGATATGTGCCTTCAGGCTCTAAAAGTCAGTGTTGGGGATGGACTAAAGTCCTTTTTCAAGGCTGATATAAGCAACACCCACTACTTTGTTGTGTCTCGTTGGCTGGGGAGGATCTGAAAAACCACTTCTGAACCGGCGCAGAATCACAGCCTACTCACCAGCTCTGTAAAGTAACCAGTTAGGTCACAGGCAACAGAACAGATGTCACCATGCCAACCCTGGTTCTAAACTCATGATGTCATCTCCTAGCAGGTATCACTTTTTCCCCTCTCAGCTTTGCAGAACTTCAATTTAGGCTGAATAGTTAGATCAAACTTGGTCCTGTCTTCCTCAGGACACCCTCGGAGCTCCTCAGGGCATCCCAGACCCAGGACCGCCCACTTCCTGGGTCCACATCTTCAGGCCTCACTGCTCAATGCCTCCCTTGCCTGGGTCCCTGCAGTGGTTGGCTGCCCTCCCAGTGGACCTCATGAGCAATGCTGGATCACTCTTCCGGGAACCTCACCCTCAGGTGCATGATGGGAAATTCCAACTCTTGGCCCTCATGTTCAAGGGCCTCTTCAAGGGCCTGCGCCCTCTATCCTAGCTAGGTTCCCCCCCAACGCCCCTTCTTCCATTGACAGGGGTCTGATCACCACCCTTCAGCACCACCTGCCTTTTCTTCTGGTTTAATTTTCCAACTCTTCTTCCCACTGAATCCTCTAGTCCAGATTGAGGCACTGCCCTCCCCATATGAGTAGTGATCTTGCTTCCTTTTAATGAAGGTCACTGGCTCCATTTATCCATTCAACAAACTTTTATTTAAGACATACAAAGTGCCAAGCACTGTTCTAGCTGCAGAGTCCAAACTCCCAAACTGGCATTTCATCACACAGTTGCTGTAATAATTATCATAAGTGGTTAAGACTAATCAACAACATATTGTGTGTGCTTAGTTGCTCAGTTGTCCCCTGCTTTTTGCAACTCTTTGGTCTGTAGCCCACCAGGCTCTTCTGTCCATAGAATTTTCCAGGCAAGGATACTGGAGTGGGTTGCCATTTCCTTCTTTAGGGGATCTTCCCAACCCAGGGATCAGACTCATGTCTCCTGTGTCTCCTGCGTTGCAGGTGGATTCTTTACCCACTAGGCATCTGGGAAGCCCTTTATCACACAGTCACTGTAATAATTTATAATTAGTTAACATTGATCAACAACGTACTGCTCCAGGAAATGTGTTAAGTACTTGCTGACATGTCTTCTTTCCTTTTCCCAGTAACCCCCTGAAATGGGGAGTGGTGCCCTCAGTGTCTCATATGAAGCAGTGAGGCTCAGAGAAATTGGATGACTTCCCTGGCCAGTATTCAAAGTCTGCTCTCTGGCTCCAGACCCCCTCCTCCTCTTGCACGGCTCCGCTCTCACCACGTGGCCGTCACAGCCTCTGCCACGATCATTCCCATTTTTCGTTTTCACCTGTGTGTATCCTGTGTCCTCAACTTAGGTCCCATACCTCTCGTTGAGCATCACAGCACAGCTTCTAGGGCAACGGGGTTCACCCATCGTGCTGATATTTTGCCGGAATTCAAGGTGGGAGTCATGGTAATAAGCATGTGCCCTGGACTGGTCCTGTTTTCTAGCATGTGCAGAAAACACACGAAAAGCATCCAGCACCTCAATTTTACGCGCATTTCCCACCTCCTCTGAAACTCGACTTCGGTATTATTGAACGGAAGTTCTTCAGTATTATTATTCAGTAGAATCTGGACATTTTTCCCATGAAGTGTTCATTCTGTCTTCTTAAAGAAATAGGGGAAAGTCTCCAGAAGCCTGGGAGCTTTGGGAGGGGCCGGAAGCCACACCCCTCACCTGGCAGGTCAGCCCGGTGGACTGGGTCTGCGGCTGTCTGGACGCACCTTCCCGGGTCCCCCAAGTCTTCGAGGCTCAAACGCACTCAATGGTTCTTCCCACTCTGCCCCCATCTCTCTCGCAGGAACCTTTTCCATATGTTTGCTCAGTCACTTATTATTTTTGTTAAGAGGCCACAGCACATTCCTGTTCCAGGGCTGTGGGTTTTCTGACCTCTCCTAACTGTGAAATGGCCGAGCAGCCTCTCTCCTGGCCGCCCCGAGGTGACATCTTAAATCCAGCATCAGGAGGAATTATGAACGGAAACAAGGGAGACTTGAAAAGTAAAGAATCTGGTTTGGTTTGGTTTTGTTTTGTTTTAGCTTGCTGCCTAGCTAGCATTTTGGCGTTCACTAGAACTTTCGAACCGAACTTCACACACCAGGCTTGACTCCAGGGCAGGTCTGTGGCTCCGAGCCTTTATCTTCTCCGTTCTTACAGAAGTGCTTTTAAGTGAAAGCCACTCAGTCGTGTCTGACTCTTTGAGACCCCAGGGACTATAAAGTCCATGGAATTCTTCAGGCCAGAATACTGGAGTGGGGAGCCTTTCCCTTCTCCAGCAGATCTTCCCAATCCAGGGACTGAACCTGGGTCTCCCACACTGCAGGCGATTCTTCACCAGCTGAGCCTCAGGGAAGTGCTTTAAAACCCTTTACTTAAGAGCGCTTCCCGCTTACACCTTACAATGTTCAAGGATGAAATATTAATCTCTAAACTTCTTACTCCTTCAAGAAGTAAGAGACGGAAATGTGGTTGTTAGCAGTTTTTTTAAATTGTGAGCTCAGTCACTCAGTCCTGTCCAACTTTGCGACCCCGTGGACTGTAGCCCATCAGGCTCCTCTGTCCAGGGGATTCTCCAGGCAAGAATACTGGAGTGGGTTGCCATGCCCTCCTCCAGCGGATCGTCCTGACCTGGGATCGAACCTGAGCTTCCCGTATTGTAGGCAGATTCTTTACCACTGTGCCTTTTAAAATTTAGTGCACTTTTTCTCTTGAGCAGGCTTAGGGTTATAGAAAACTGAGCAGAAAGCACAGAGTTCCCATAATCCTTTCCTGCCCTGGACTCTGCTTCCCTATCATGAATACTTGGCATTGACGTAGTGCCTAGACATAGTGTTAGAACTGATGAAGCAATATTAATACATTCTTACTAACTTCGGGCCACAGTTTACCTTGGGCGGTCACTCCTAACATGGCTCATTCTGTGGGTTCTGTCAAACACAGGCATCACGTACTCACCATTACAGTGTCATACATATCGCAAAACTACATACAGAGTGAGTTTACTGCCCTCCAAGCCCTATGCTCCCTCTGTTCACACCTCCCTCCCTCTTTACCAAATCTTACTCGTTTACTTAATTTATGGTAGTTTTGGCTGCGCTGGGTCTTTGTTGCTATGTGTGGGCTTTTCTCTAGCTGCAGCGAGCAGGGACTCCTCTCCAGTTGTGCTTGGCCTTCTCATTGCCATGGCTCAGTAACGGCAGCACATCGGCTCAGTTGCTCTGAGGAATGTGGGACCTTCCTGGACGAGGAATTGAACCCATGCTTCCTGCACTGGCGGGCACATTCTTAACCCCCAGGCAAGCCCCCTCCCTCCTCTGAACCCATGGCAACCACTGATTTTTGTGCTGGCCTTCACAGTTCTGCCTGTCTCTCAGCGTCCTGTGGTTGATGTTGTACAGTACAGTCTTTTCAGACTGACTTCTTCCACTTAGGAATATGCATGTAAGTTTCCTCCACATCTTTTCCTGATTTGATGGCTCATTTATTTTTAGAGCCGAATAACATTTCATTGTCTGGATAAGCCACAGTTCATCCACCCACTTGCCTATTGAAGGACATCTGGGTTGCCTCCATTGCGTTTTGGCCACTAGGAATAAAACCACTAAAAACATGCACATGCGGGTTGTGTGTGGAGAGAGGGAAACTTCTGAGTTAAATTTTACAGAAGTATTACCGCAGCCATCACTTCTGACATTACTGCTACTGTGATTACTGATGTTATTAAGATTCCATTAACAAACCCAGGGGTAAAAGCAGTGATGATGTGACCACAGAGAAGTAGGTTTGTTTCTAGATAGTCAGGGCTTAGCCTCGACCTGTGAGGAAACCCTCAGCTCCTAAGGAAGGAGAAAAGCCACTGTGTGTCACACAGGGAAACATGTGAGGCACAGAAAACCCAACTCCAGAGCCTGCATTATGGGACTTGGTTTCTCTGAGACAAGAGGAGCAGAAGGAAGCGGAGGCCAGTGTGGCCCTCACACCCCGACTTCCCTTCTTTCCACCACCAGCATGGACACCACCTCCAGCATCGCCGTCCTGCCGGCTCATGGCTGCCAGGTGTCCGTGGGTGGGTGGCATTCAAGCCAGGAGGACCGCAGGGGCCGCAGCAGCCTGGCCTTCGCAGGGAAGCATGAGGTGCCCCTGTCGCTTCTTCCACGTCCAGAGCGTGAGCTTCTTCGGTTTGTGTCTCACGGATCACGGGGTGTCCCACCACCACCTCCGCACCCAAGGGAGGCTCTGAGGCCAGCATCTGCTCTTCACAGCTCTGAGGGGGAGGAGACCTCGGGGAAGGACCTTGGGAACAGCTGTCAGATCGGCTAAGCCCTCAGGTGAATAGACAGCCAGAAAAATGACAAACTCCACACAGCTGCAGCTGCGCTTGGTCTGAGCACCCTGCGGCCTGCGCGGCTCCGCTTGGTGCCCGTGGGAAGACCTGGGTGGACAGAGATGCTCAGAGGGCTGGCGTGCTCTGCAGTGTCTCCCGGGGCCACCACAGTCCTCTTCTCCATCACAGCTCAACAACACACGCACTGGACGTGCCCGGGCAAACCAGCTTCTTGCTTGACTGGTGGCTTGGCATGTACAAGACCTGAGTCTCCCCACCTGCTGATGTTGAAGGTCAGGCTCTGAATGGAGGGTTGGAAGCAGAGAGAGCACAGCAGAGGCAGAAGGTCATTTTCACGGCACATCCATTTCCACTTCCGTGGCTTGGATTTAGAGCTCATCTCTCACTTTGGCTTGCCAAGTGGCACTAGGGATAAAGAACCCGCCTGCCAATGCAGGAGGCATAAGAAACATGGCTTTGATCCCAGGGTGGGGAGGATCCCCTGGAAGAGGGAACGGCACCCACTCCAGTGTTCCGTCTGGAGAATCCCATGGACAGAGGAGCCTGGTGGGCTATAGTCTGTGGGGTCACAAAGAGTCGGACCCGACTAAGCAACTCAGCACACACACACGCATCTCTCACTTAGATCTTGGCGATGACTTCAAACTGTCTCCCTCTGCCGGTCCCTCCACACCCACTTCATTCCCCAGTGTCTTGAGCCAAGCCTCCGGAAGCACAGGTGCTCACACGTCCATCCTGCCCGCCCGCCTCCTGCCAGGTGCAGCCCTGACGCCCTGCACTGACACCCAGCATCTCCACGCCCGGCTCCATCTCTCCATTCCCAGCTGGACTCCACCCCTGCCTCTGAGCCTCTGCGCATGCTGTTCCCTCTGCCTGTACTGTCTTTTTCTTCTTCTCATAAAAATCCAGAATTTCAATGCACAAAGCAAAAAGTATAGATGTATTTAGAAACGTTGACACTGAAAAAATTACACAAAACCAAAGAATTTAAAGAATCTATATCCTTTAAAAAAAATTCTATAACCTGGTAAAATAATAACCTGTAGCACAAACAAGACATCATAACAAATAAAAATGGGGGGTACACAGCAGGACAGCAAATAAAAACTGCTGATTCCTGCAGACATATGTTGATAGGTTATTGTATGTGACAATATATACTGAATTCATATGAAAAATTTTAAAGCTACATAGGAAAGTACAAACAGTTAATACTTTCTTGTTATAATTTGTGAACATATTCCTTAATCTTTTGAACCTCAACTGTCACGTCTGTAAAATGGACATATTAAAAAACTGTACAGAAGATACAGAGAGAGACTAAAAAACTGTTAGGGGTCTTTTCAATGTTAAAATGTCCAATGCTGTTAGCTATTTAAAAGCAAAAAAGTCTCAAAAATGATTAAATTATTTCATAACATCCGTCTCTTCTTTTTAGCAGTCCCTCCTAACTCAGGTAAGCACAGGACAAGCGCATATGCACGGCTAGACACTGGAGGGAGCCGTCCTGCATTATCAGGAAAAATACCTAAGCTGTCATTGTTTTTCCACATTTTTAGGAGTTCAAGAGAAGGACTCAATACCCCTGGCAATTTCTCTCCCTCTCCCTTAGTCCTTTTTTAAAACCTCCTCTGTTCGAGTGACTCAACTCTGTGGTTTCTCGTGGTTTAATTCTTTGAAGTGGTTCTGCCCAGCGCCAAATTTCACCAGTGTCTCTAGAAACCTAACCACAATGATGAAAGTTGCACAAGAAAAGCAGTTCTTGTGAAATTTCAGCATGTTTAGGGTCGCAACTCCCGTGATAGTCACTTGTAGGATCCTTCTCGCGTCTGTGAGCAAAGTAACTAACCCTTCGTCCACCTGGCAGGAATATTTTAACACTTTCTATTTAAACTGTGGCCCAGTTCACCAGATTCTACCTCTTCCCACGGGTCTCACTTTATTACAAAAACATAACTGCTCATACAGGAAGGATGGACTATAGGATTTTCTCTGTCCACTGGGCACACCAGAAGGCATGTCTGCTGTGATTCAGAATTCAGTCAGATCATGGAATCAAAGGATGAGTGGGGTCTTAAGTGTCTGCTATATACACAGGGTGGTGTGTTCTCAAATATATCTTTTCCTAAAGAGTGATGAGCTGCATAAGTCCACCCTTGGGGAGCATCTGATGAGTGACTGTGGCCTGGAGGTTGAAGATAAGTCACTACCAGCCATATGCAGCATGGCCAGGAGCAAGGCCAACAGCTGCCCAGCCCTCCTCCAGGAGGTGTGGGTGCAAGTCTCTCAGTCATTTCCAAGACTTTGCGACCCCATGACTGTAGCCCACCAGACTTCCATGTCCTTCACCATCTCCTGGCATTTGCTCAGACTCACATCCATTGAGTCGGTGATACCATCCAACCATCTTATCCTCTGCCACTCTCTTCTCTGCCTGCCCTCAATCTTTCCCAGCGTCAGGGTCCCTTTCAATGAATCGGCTCTTCACATCAGGTGGCTGAAATATCAGAGCTTCAGCATCAGTCCTTCCAGTGAATATTCAGGGTGGATTTCCTTTAGGAAATCAGCCAATCTTAAAGGAAATTTAGACTCTTTGGAAAGAGGCAAACATGTTCAGAGACGAATTATAATACAAAAGCAGCAACTGGCTTGAAAATAGATGTGTTCTATCTTGGATTGAGGGAGTCCAAATTCGGTGCACGCCACCCTGGAGACCCTGCAGGGCTCAGGACTAGGGGGAGTGGGCGGCTGAGGCCGAGGCAGTAAGGTCCTGCAGTGTCCAAGCCTGACTCTGCGCCTGGCAGCCCAGCGCCAGCCTCAGAAGAGCTCAGCAGCAAAGCATGAAGCTGGTATTTCTTCTGATCCTTCGCAGATCAGAACTCACACAGCGAGCGTCTCACTCACAAGAGAAGCAAAAAGGAGGACTTGCTGGTTTACTGAACGGAAACCGGGAGCCTCCGGGACCTTCAGGCAGAGCTCTCCCAGCATCCTTGTCCCTCTGCCTCTCGCCACCAAGGACTGAATGGGCGCTCGGAGCAGGGCGCTGGACGTGTGTGCGCGCAGGAACAAAGGACGCAGCGGCCCAGGATGAACGGGAAAGGCCAAGGAACGCCTATTCTACAGAAAGAAGTAATTACAAAGAAGGGCTCCCGGCCTTGCAGGTGGCGCTAGTGGTAAAGAGTCCGCCTGCCAGTACAGGAGACGCAGCTGCAATCCCTGGGTCGGGAAGATCCCATGGAGATGAGCATGGCAACCCCTTCCAGTATTCTTGCCTGGGAAATCCCATGGACACGGGAGCCTGGTGGGCTACAGTCCATGGCGTCTCAAAGAGTCGGACATGACAGAGAACACACACACACACACACACACACACACACACAGCGGCCCAGGATGAACGGGAAAGGCCAAGGAACGCCTATTCTACAGAAAGAAGTAATTACAAAGAAGGGCTCCCGGCCTTGCAGGTGGCGCTAGTGGTAAAGAGTCCGCCTGCCAGTACAGGAGACGCAGCTGCAATCCCTGGGTCGGGAAGATCCCATGGAGATGAGCATGGCAACCCCTTCCAGTATTCTTGCCTGGGAAATCCCATGGACACGGGAGCCTGGTGGGCTACAGTCCATGGCGTCTCAAAGAGTCGGACATGACAGAGAACACACACACACACACACACACACACACACACCCTCCAGCGACCTGACTGAAAGAGTCTCATCTCCCTGCATGTACCAGGAGGGTTTTGTTTCCTGATGCTTCTATCACTTTTACTGGAGAAACGAGAGGCGAGGGCATCCATGGGTGGATGAAAGGAAGAGCTGGAAACACAGCCACAAGGGCCCGTGGACCAGGGCTGCGTGCAGAGTGGTGACGGGTCACAGTTGCTTCCGAAGGCAGCACAGAGCTCCAGGCTCAGCTCCTCGCCTGGGGTTGTTTCTGGCAAAATCGCCCAGTGAGAACAGAGGGAAAAGTCTGCAATATGCTCAGTGGAGTGAGAAGCCAAGGTGAGGAGATTCCTAAAAAATGTTCCTCCAGCTGATGGTTTCCGTACCGCGGGGCAGGAAACGGTCTTCTCCGGAGCAGGGTTGGGTGGGGAGGGGAGGCGGAGAGGGAGGGGGCCTGGGGCCCGTCCCAGAGCTCCTGGCTTTCCCTGTCTCTCATGATCCTGGGAAGGCATATTAAAAAGCACAGTGCTTTGCCGTAAAAATATCATGAGCCCTTTATCCACTGCCCTCTCTATGAGAAACATTACACACCATCCTACGCGGGTCAGACCAAAGAAACATGATGATTTACGTTAACTTCTGCATTCGCATTGAAACACTGGCTATCTTTGGATGATTTGTGGCAATCAGCCTAGAAAGTTCACTCCCTGGGCATTATTTCATCCAGATCATCTATTTTTTGGAGAGGAGAACACAAAGAGGTTCACGAAAGCTGTAGGGGGGCTCCCTGGAAGTTCCTGTTCTGCTCCCTGGGCCCGGGCTGGGGCCGGCATATCGCCTTCTCCCCACCTTCTCTCCCCCAGGTGTCGGCCCCCTGGTGAGCAGGCCGGGCCCAGGGCTGGACGACCAAGCAGACAGCCAGGAGCAGCATCCCTGAGAGTTTAGCGGCCGGGTTCCCCGCAAGGCAGTGTGGCCCCTGCAAGCGGCAAGGGCACCTGGCCTCGAGGTCACGGCTCTGCCTCCCTGCCTCACCCTCCCCAGCAGTCAGCCAGCACGTCCAAAAGTAAGGAACAGTCTAGAAGGAATCACAGCCCTGAGACAAGGGAGCAGCAACAAGCCCGATGCACGGGGCAGAGTTAGCACCTCCCAACGTGAAAACCCGGCTGCTCTGTGAGAAGGGACACTGAGCTTTAGAGAGCAAGGGCCGGCTGCATGTGGAAGCCACAGATGCGGCCACGGAACGAGCACAGGTGAGAGCACCGGAAGTCCATGAGACCACGGGAAAGGAACCGGAAGTCCTGAGACCACGGGAAAGGAAAGCAGAAGTCTTCAAAAGAGAGGTGAATGAAAGCTGAAGAGCATGAAGTGCACAGTAATGTGGTGAGAAGCACGGCAAAGCCATTCTCCCAGAACACCGCAGCAAGTCTCCAAAGAACACGCCGTGAAACGGAGAACACATACAGGTGAGGGTGAGGAGGACCCGCAGGAGCTCCAGGAGGCGCAGGCCGAGGCCGGAGGAGAGACAGCACCCAGACAGAGAGCAAGACGTCGACCCCAGCTGGGAGACAGGCCCCCACGCAGAAAGGTCGTTTCCCATCGAACGCCATTCTGGATAAAATGTTAAGCCCACCTCGAAACATGTCGTCACTCACTTTCAGAACATTAAGGACCAAGAGAAGCTGGTTGGCAAGAAAGGGGAAGTGGAGAATGGGCCGGAAATCCATTGAAGCTGCTCAGAACCAGACAGCAGTCCAGCAGAGTGGTTCACGGGGTGCGGTGGGGGTGAGTCAGCCGATGAGGAGAAAATGAAGGTCCAAGAGAGGAGCAGGCGGGGCCCTGTGTTCCTGGGAAGGCAGAAGTGTGTGCAGAGACAGGTGGAGCCTGGAGAGCGGGGGAGAAGGGAGATGCAGTGAGGAGATGGGCTCACTGCCTTCACTGTTCAGTTCGGTCAGTTCAGTCGCTCAGTCCTGTCTGACTCTTTGCGAACCCATGAACTGCAGCACGCCAGGCCTTCCTGTCCATCACCAACTTCAGGAGCCACCCAAACTCATGTCCATCGAGTCGGTGATCCCATCCAGCCATCTCATCCTCTGCCGTCCCCTTCTCCTTCTCCCCACAATTCCTCCCAGCATCAGGGTCTTTTCCAGTGAGTCAGCTCTTCACATCAGGTGGCCAAAGAACTGGCAGTTCAGCTTCAGCATCAGTCCTTCCAATGAACACCCAGGACTGATCTCCTTTAGGATGGACTGGTTGGACCTCCTTCACTATTATCTGTATGGATTCGGGTCCCTAAGACCAGTAAGATGCCCGCCCAGTCCCTGAGGGTCAACAACAGGCCCACACTCCCAGCATGCACAAAACCCACCTGCAGACGGTCAGGCCTTCATACATGGGGAAGAAGCACACGTGTGCCCAGAGAACAAGCTGCCCACTGTGCCCACAGGGATGCTGGGTCTGTCCATTGAACCTGAGCCTTTTGTAAGTTGAAAAGTAAAACAAGCACGTGGGCACGCGCATGTGCACACGCAGACAATTCTTCTAGCTACGTGATCTTAGAAGCACAGCAATGCACCAAGAAGGGGCTTTTCTCAGATGCTGGCAGGAATGCAACCAAGATTTCCACCCTTGAAATGAAACTTCTGAAGTGATTAAGGTTTATGCGGCCTCTCCTCCCTGCTCCTCTCATATAGACACACAGGCTCACACACACTTACACAAGGGAAGAGGGAACGTATTCTTCATCCTAACTCAGGGCGGCTCAGACTCTCTAGCTATAATCTGTCTCATTTACTCAGAGCTTACATGTGAAAAGTGCTTCATAGCTTTCAAAAAACCTCCCCAGACCTCCTCTCCAGCGTGGACTGGCATGTTTTCTGGGAGGATGAAAAAATATACATATATCGAAAGCCAAAGACTCTGGGATCAAAGCCTAGCTCTCCTTCCTTCTTGCTGTGTGACCTCTCCCAAGCAGTTTCCCATCTCTGGTCCTAATTTCCAAGTTTAAAAGGGGAGGATTAAAGGCAACCCCAAGGACTGTGGCGAAAGTCTTCTTGGAAGTTTCCGGCTTGAAGATGGACAAGTGGTTTTACCAGGAAGGAAAGTGGCCCCGGGAACATCAGTGACAGAGTGGGAGCCCTGAGTGACCGTGACCGCGCCTGGACAGACGCACGCCCCATTCCCACCCCGCCTCTGCGCTTGCCTCGCCGCCTGAACACCGCTCCCCCCACTCTTCACTGGCCCAGCCCGACCACCGACCACCACCGGGCCCATGGGAAAGGCCCCCCACCCTTTGTGCTCTCTCAGCGGGGGCCCTGTGGGCAGCAAGGGCCGAGTTTAACTCTGGTCTGAGCCCCTGAGTGGCATCAGGTCACTGAGCTAGAAAGGCAGGCAAGGTGTCAGCCACACCGTTGTCACCTGGTTTCCCGGCAGGTGGAAACCCAAGCAACCCAAGGCGGTGACCTCCGTGAAATCCACAGGCAAAGCTGGCTCATCTCTGTCTCTCTGGTATCCAAGCAGTTCTTCATTTCATCTCGTCTATAACCCTCCTCGTAAGCGCAAGTCACCTCATCATTAGCCAGCCTGCAGCAGTGGGGAGCGGGCTGCCCTCGTTCACCCACAGTCACTCCCGTGCCCTGGTCCTCCCAAAGAATCAGGGTCCCTCGGGCCGGGGCAAGACCTCAGGCAGCACCCCACTCTACAGAGGCAGGGGGAGATCCAGCGGCCCAGGCACGCACAGCTGAGCAGCTGCACCCTTTTCTCATGGGCCAGACTTCTCTACCCTCTCATCACTTTCTTCTTCTTCTTTTTTTTTAATCATTAGGAGTTTACCACTTTCCCTTTGTAAAAGGTAGAGGAAGTCTGGGCATAAAATCCTTGAAATATTTTTAATTTTAAAATATGCCCAACCAATTTCACTTGAGTGACGCTCGTGCAACTCGCCAAATCCTACTTGTGAGTCCTCTCTCATCACCATCAGAAATGCACAGAGACGGCTTTGCTGCACCGCAGAAAAACAACATGACATTGTGGAGCAGCTATATGCCAATAAAACTAAAAAGAATAACAGAAAAGCCAAGACAGAGAAAGACACACCCGGTAAGCACAGCCATCTGCACAGAAAGTGACTGGGAGGAAATACGTTTATATTCGAATTCTAATATCTCTGGGGACTGGGAAAGCAGGTGATATTAATTTTCTTCTTCATTTTTTTTTTGTTTAAAATTTTTGTTAGCAACTGAGAATGGTGCTCTTTCAATTTGCCTTAAAACTTTCACAATGCAGGTAATGTAAATATGCAATTAAAAGACAGTGATACACTGAACGTAGAAAGCCCTGGGACACCCCAGCGACTATACTAGGCCCACACGCTAGAAAAGTTTTTAAGGCTTGTTCCCTATCACTGAGGGCTTCTCTGGGGGTGATAGTGATAAAGAGCCTGCCTTTCAATGCAGGAGACTTCAAGAGACCCTGGTTCGATCCCTAGGTTGGGAAGATCGCTTGGAGGAAGAAAGAGCAGCCCACTCCCATATTTTTGCCTGGAGAATCCCACGGACAGAGGAGCTACAGCCCATAGGGTGGCGGAGAGTCGGACACGACTGAAGAGACTGGACACGCAGGCGCGCGCACCCTATCACCGAGCGGGGCTCAGGCTCGAAGGGGCGGCCACAGAAACAAGTAATGACTGGGCGGATTTGTGAATGCAGCAACAGCAACAATATTTCTTCAACCAGTATTCTGTTCTGAGCACACAGGTGGACTCACGCCATCATTTGAAGAGAGATCGGGTGCAGAGTTGACAGTGAAAGGGGACAGGACCTCTGCTTGAGGAAACCACGGCACACTTCTCAAAGGAGCAGACGCCACCGTGGTTGCTAAGGAGAGAGGGCGCCGCGCAGAGGAGCCAGAAAGCACGGAGGAGCCCGGCGCCGGCCGTAAGTCTGCTCGCTAGTGTGTTTTGCAAATAAGTTCATCTGCATCATTTTTATCTTTAAAATTATTTCTGCATGTGCTTTGGCTGCGCTGGTCTTTGCTGCTGCACGGGCCCTTCCCCAGCCTCGCGCTCCGAGAACTCTCAGCGCAGCAGATTCTCTTGTTGCGGAGCAGGCCTCTAGGCGCGGGCGCCTCAGTCGTGGCGGTGCGCAGGCTCAGCAGTCGCGGCCCACGGGCTAAGCTGCTCTGCGCCGTGTGGGATCTTCCGGTGTCTCCTGCATTGGTAGGCGGGTTCTTCCCACCGAGCCACTAGGGAAGCCGTGTACTGTCTTTTTGATCCCACATGTATGGCATACCATATGATACTTGTCTTTCTCTTTCTCTTACTTTTCCCGATTTTTTCTCTTATTTTTTCCAATTTTTATTGGCATACAGATAATTTCTGGTGTCGTGCTGGTTTCTGCTGTGAATCAGTTGCACATATACATGTACCCTCTCTCTTTTAGATATTTTTCCCATCCAGGCAATTACAGAATATTGAGCCGAGTTCCCTGTGCTACAGCAGTAGGTCCTTGTCCGTTATCTGTTTTTTATATAGTTAGTGTGTATATGGGAGAAGGCAGTGGCACCCCACTCCAGTACTCTTGCCTGGAAAATCCCAAGGATGGAAGAGCCTGGTGGGCTACACTCCATGGGGTCGTGAAGAGTCAGACATGCCTGAGAGACTTCCCTTTCACTTTTCACTTTCATGCATTGGAGAAAGAAATGGCAACCCACTCCAGTGTTCTTGCCTGGAGAGTCCCAGGGACGCGGGTGCCTGGTGGGCTGCCGTCTCTGGGGCCTGCACAGGGTCAGACACAACTGAAGTGACTTAGCAGCAGCAGCAGCAGTGTGTATATGTCAATCCCAATCTCCCAATTTATCTGCCCCACTTTCACCTCTGTAACCATAAATTTTTTCACAACTGTGACTCTACTTCTGTTTTGTAAATCAGCTCATTTGTAGCATTTTTTAAAATTCCATGTATAAGAGATATCATATGACATTTGTCTTTCTGTGTCTGACTGACTTCACTTAGTGTGATAACCTCTAGGCCCATCCATTTGCTTCAGATGGCATTATTTCATTCTTTCTATGGCTGAGTAATATTCCATTGTGTATATATACTTTTCTTTATTCACCTGTTAATGAGTCTAATAGTTTGATACAGGAGTGTGATGTGATCAGGTTTGCATTTAAGAAGGATCACTCTGATGAAATTTACCAGTCTCTACCCAAAAGCCTGTAAGTTCTATGATGAGTGGGAAAATCAAAGAAGCGTTCCCATAAAGTCTATTGTTGCTAAAGCTTAAAGACATCCTGGAAGGGTTAAGCAGTAAAATCAGATGAGAAGAAAGGAGGTATAAGATTTGGAAAGGGGAATTAAAATTATCATTATTTGTAACTGACTGGACTAGAAGGTTAGATAGTATCACTGACTCAATGGACATGAGTCTGAGCAAACTCTGGGAGTTAGTGGAGGACAGAGGAGCCTAGCGTGCTGCAGCCCATGAGGTCACAAAGAGTCAGACAGACTTAGCAGCTCATCAGTAACAACCTGACATACTTGGGGAAACGATCTGAAGGACAAATATAAATGATCCAAGGTGATTCCTACATAAGGTGGACGAGCAGAAGTCAGCACTGAAACCGCTCTGCCCCTCCTCCTCTTCCTCTTCTGCCTCCTCTCCCCATTCCATTCCCAGCAATTCAGTCCCAAAGCTGTGAGCTTGGACGGACAAGACAGGCTGCATGGCTAAGGCCAATGGCAGAGGAAGCTGGAGCAGAGATCTGGGGGTCAGAGCCTGGATGGAGGAGGAAAGCGTCCACACAGGGGAGTGGGTCACAGCACTTACAGAGCATGGCTACACGGAGAAAGACTGATCCAGCAACAGTAGGCGTGAATGCAGCAGGCTGCTCACTACAGGAGAGCGTTACAAACATGGGAAAGCGGCAAGCTTAGGATGAGCCTGGTGACGCTGGATTGGAATAAAGATGCCAGCAAGACTTCCACATTTAGGATATACAGAGACACAGGAAAATACAGATGCAGATGTGTTTGTATATGTGGACATCTTGGTCTCTCTACACGGATACAGAGATCGAGACTGAGAGGTAGAGACAGACATGTCAGCAGATAGAGACACCAGCTTGAAGGGGCTCCCACCAGCCACACCTGGGACTCTGAGCTCTGAAATAAGCAATAGTAGTAAGGTATGGTAACCCACTGAATAAAACAGGAAAACAACTCTCCAAACTCACGGAAGTCCACAAATCACAGCAATGTTTTCATAGGTCAGTTTCCCAGGGGACTAGAAATAAAGGCAAAAATAAACAAATGGAACCTAATCACACTTATAAGTTTTTGCGTAGCAAAGGAGACCATCAACATAATGAAAAGACAACCTACAGACTGTGAAAAAATATTTGCAAATGATGCAACCAAGGGCTTAATTTCCAAACTATACAAATAGCTCATAAAACTTTTTAATAAAAAAACAAACTCGTAAATCAGCAAATTAATAATCAAATATTTGAAAAGGAAAAGAATACTTGCATGCATTAAAGTTTACCCTCCCACAGATTCCGTAGGGCTCACAAGGGGGAAAAGTGTAACTTACAGTGGAGACAATTGGAGGACACTCCCTTAATCGACCGAGTGGTCAAAGTGAGCATCGTCACCAATGCAACAAATGATTCGTGGGCCGTTGTTATGGCGAATATGAAGAACAGACCATCATCTCAGCCACAGTGCTCTTACAGGCCGTAGCCTGGGTGCACAAACTCAAACTGAGAGATACGCCACAGGAGTGCTTAACTCCTCTTCAAAACCACGAAGGTAGTGAAAACCCAAGAAAGACGAGAAACTGCTCCAGATTGAAGGGACCTAAAGAAACAAGCGCCATGTGAAGCTCTGAGCCTGATCCTTTTATTAAGGACGCTATTAGAACAACTGGGAAGCCACAAATGGAGTGGAGGGTTAGATGGTAGAGATGTGTCAACATTCAGTTCCAATTTCGGTGGGGTGTCACTGTATTCATGTAAGATGTCTTAGCTTGTAGAAAGTCCACAATAAAATATTCGGGGTAGTGGTTCAGGTGAAAAAAGGTCCTTCTACTGTATTATGCTTGCAACCTTTCTGTAAATGTATTTCAAAATTTAAAACTCAATTTATAAAACTACTCCAAAACATTTAATGTAAAAAATGTTTGCATCTATAAAGGCAATTTTTAAAAAAGGATAAACACACTTAGTAATGAACTTAAAGAAATTAGGCAACACGTACATGAAGAAATTTTTGAAACAATACTAAATAACACACAAAAAGACATTTTCATTATATAGTTTTTGTATCTTTTGAATTTTCACTAATGCATTTTTTTCATTGAAGACTCTGCTGTATACCCAAAGCTCTCACAATGTTGTTAACCAACTATGTTCCAATATAAATTAAAAAGTTGAAAAAACATAAAGCTGTGGAGTAAACACTAAAAAAAGGAATAACTGAAATTTTGGCAAAGAGAATGCACTGAGGAGAACACTATCAGAACACGCACTGAATCTGGTAAAGTTATTATGAAGAAGTTTTTTTTAAATAAAGAAAACTGCACAGCAGTGGACTCTGATCGCAAGAGCCAGTGTGCTTAAACACGAGGGAGAGTTCTTCACTGCCCACACCGGGACCACCTGTGATTCAACCCTCCCGAGGCTGGGAGAAAAGCGTGGCTCCCTCCCAGAAACCTCTGTAGCTCTTTGGATCACTCCCATGAAGTCGCTCCTTAACGTCTCACGTAACACAGACTTCTCTTCCAAAAGGATTGAAAACTCCTTACGGGCTGAGAAAATGGACTCTGGCGCATCACTCGTGACAATTCACTGCTTTACACACAGTGAACACGGGATTGCCAAGCTCTCGTTTTCTTTTCTTCTCCCTCGATCCAAACTCAGACCTGAGTTATGAATCGAATCTCACCAATTAAGAACCAAGTTCTCTATACACATAAGTTTTTCTTCTGACAGCGGAAGGAAAGAGAGTGAAACAACAGTCATGTATTGCCTCTAATTTTTAAAAAGAAAAATGGAAAGCTTAAATCATGAGACCTGGGGGTTGAAGGAAGACTGACAACCACAGCTGCTCCAGACATTTCCAGAGATAATTTGGCATTGATTTTTGCAAATTGGCATGTAGGCAGCCACAAAGCTTCTATTTATTTATCTCATTATTTTACCTCTTTACCTATCACATCTAAATTTGATAAGTAAGATTTCACACTGGATGGAGAAAACCTAAAGAACTATATGTACCTATCACTTGACTCTAATTTAACTTTAAACATTTTAAAGTTATATAAAATAACAGGTAATACTCGACAAAGTAGCAATCAAGGCATAAATATCAGAGGCTAAGTCCAGGCTCCTGGAGTGTGAGGAGGTAAGCAGAAAAGTCACAGTCTATAACAAAGAAGCCAAGGAGAATCTCACTTAAAGAAACACACACAGTTAATTACTCCCCAAGCACATAAAGCCCTCCCAGGTAAAGAACCTACCTGCCAATACAGGAGACATGAGAGACATAGGTTCGATCCCTGGGTCCGGAAGATGCCCTAGAGGAGGGCATGGCAAACCACTCCAGTAGTCTTGCCTGGAGAATCCCATAGTCAGAGGAGCCTGGTAGGCTGCAGTCCATAGGTTGCAAAGAGTTGGACACAACTGAATTGACTTAGCACAGCACCCAGCACAAGCACATTAAGATCACAAATTAGGCGTGAAAAGTTTCAAGAACGTAAACACGATTTTAGGAAGAAAGTGAGCCTTTCATTCTACGGTGGAAAGCAGAGGACATTCTGTCTACGCACCAGGTGGAGAAACAGGGAAACAAGGATTCAAACCACTGGTGGGGGCTGCCCCTGGGCAAGGCCAAGACCCATAGGGGCCCCAGGCTCCCTGCACTGCCTTCTCCGCCACCCTGACGGGAGCACCCAGACGTGGAACTTCTCCCCGGCCTCTTGGCCTCCTTCCCTCTCACCTTCCACCTCTGCGTGGGGACCCACTGCTCAGGTGTGTTCCAGGTTCTTAGTCACTCACGTAAAACCATTTGTTGAACAGCTACTCCGTGCTCATTACTGGAATGAAGACTTGATCATGCCCTGAAAATGCTTCTAGTCTCACTGGGGAACCAAGGCTCTCACGGGAGTCTTAGCTGACAGTAAGATAGGAATGAGATAAGCCACCTCCCAGAGATCCCGCTGTGTTACTGGGTTTCACTTCCAGCTAACGCAGGCAGTCTAGAGCCCTTTTAGAGGCGGTCCTGAATCCAAAGAGATTTGCATTAAATCATAATTTTTTTTTTCACCAAGATAACCCCTGGCTTTGCATGCATGCGTAGTTTTATCCAGCTCTGTGTGACCCCATGGACTATGGCCCTCCAGGCTCCTCTGTCCATGGGGACTCTCCAGGCAAGAATACTGGAGAGGGTTGCCATTCCCTTCTCCAGGGGATCTTCCCAACCCAAGGATCAAACCTGGGTCTCCTGCATCACAGGTGGATTCTTTATCCCTGGCCAAGGACTGTAACAACTCTGGTACTGTGGGCTATCTGCTCTCACGAAGGCATCTATAAAATGTGGTCTAGACCAGGGTTTTATGACCTTTTTAACTCACAGTAAGAAGTTCATTTTAAAATAGAGCCAGATGCGGCACACACACAGGCCACTGAACAGCACCTGCCCCCTGCTGGGCCCCCGGCTCGCTCCCCTCCCCTCCTTCCCGTCTTCTTGTCCTCCCCGCACCACC
>SJYC01072251.1:0-11362 GCA_006408675.1 Madoqua kirkii
CGCCACTCTCTCCCTTCCCCCCACTCCATTCAGTCTTGAGAAATATGATTTGAGCTTACTAAAGATAGATTCCATGACTCACCAATAGACTGCTACCACAATCTGAAAAAGCACTGGTTTGAGACCATTCCCAAATGTGGTGGAGCTGAGGGCTCTGAGGGTGCTCGCGCATGTTTTGTGAGGGAAAGACACAAGGAGGGTTTATTGAGGATCACTGAAGTTGGCAAAGGAGGGTATTATATGAACAAAAGCTTGAAATCTTTTTAAGAAATAAACACTTTGAAGAAACATCCAGCAGTCCCTGGCAGTCTAAAGATGTACATGATACAGAAGTGCCCCCGAAAGATGAAGGCAGGCTCCCAACATCAGTAACTAAAGACCGCCATGGGGCTTCCCAGGTGGTCCTAGCGGTAAAGAACCTGCCTCCCAAAGCAGGAGTTTGACCCCTGTGTCAGGAAGACCCCCTGGAGGAGGAAATGGCAACCCACCCCAGCATTCTTGCCTGGAGAATCCTATGGACAGAGGAGCCTGAAGCCACTTAGTACACACCCCATCCAGGGACACAGGAGGCTTAAGCGACTTAGCACACACACCCCATCCAAGCACAGGTGAAGACAGCACCTTTGTGGAAGTGTCCAAATAAAAGAGCAATGGCTGGGCGTTACCAGTGTTAGTCTACCAAGACAGTAACAGTTTCCAGGTGAGTTTTTAAATCCTTATCACAGTTCCATACTTCCCTGGTAGCTCAGACAGTCAAGTGTCTGCCCGAAATGCAGGAGACTTAGGTTCCATCCCTGGGTCGGGAAGATCCCCTGGAGAAGGAAATGGCTACCCACTCCAGTACTCTTGCCTGGAAAATTCCATGGACAGAGGAGCCTGGTAGGCTGCAGTCCATGGGGTTGCAAAGAGTCAGATATGACTGAGCAATTTCACTTCACTTCACAGTTCATTCTCTTGGATATTTTCGCGATCTCCTTCTTCAATAACATCACAGAGTTTCTTAGCAGAACTTAAGCATTTTTGCTTATGAATTAACCACCCTGTAAACCAGTCATTGGCGTGAAAATGTTTTACCCTTATACTTTCTACTATCTGCCAAATACCACTTAAATCAGTCTACTACGTTACAAGTAATTCTTAAATAAAGCTACAAAAGTTTGTAACAATTTTAGAATTGCTTTCCACACCATATACAGAGTGTCACTAAGAATTAATACACAGCTTCTTATGAATGCAAACATATATGGGTGGTTTTCTTCATCTTCCCTCCACTTGCATGCTTAGAGTTGTAACTGATTATTCTAATGGCTGCAAGGAGGCATATGAAAGAGGCCCTCTTCTCTAGAATCTTTGAGGCCAAGGAGAGGGCACCAGGGTGCCAAAACTATTGAAATGACCCTCATGCCATGCAGAATGTGGTGAGTGCTTAAGGCTACCGAGAACTCTAGATTCTAGATTCAGGAGGAAAAATTACCCCCTCTCCTTGGGGAGATGGCCACAGCTTCACAGAGGAGGTCGACATTCAGAAGGACCTCCAAGGATGCAGGCTTCCAGAAAGAGAGATTGAGTGGAGAACAGGAGTTCTGGGAAGAAGAAACTTGGTAAGTACCCCGTCAGTTCTGTTCAGTCGCTCAGTCATGTCCGACTCTTTGTGACCCCATGGACCGCAGCATGCCAGGCCTCCCTGTCCATCACCAGGTCCTGAAGCTTATTCATGCTCATGTCTGGATACCTACTCCTAGAAGGTATCAGTTTAGCTAAACAGGAGGGTGCTGTAAGGGGTGGGATGGGAGGAACACCAAAGACAGTAAGTCTCTAAGTCTACGTCGCTACTTTTAGTTGACCACACACCGGCACGTCCGTTATCGCACTGAAACCTCTTCAGGACCGTGGTGCAGCAGACCCTCACGCCCAAGGAGAGGGGGTGGCGACCTTCCTGCAGGAGAAGAGACAGTGATGGGCTGCTCACGCTTGCAAGAGAGGAAGCCCGAGGTGGCCGCCGTGTTTGATGTACGTACTTTCTTCAAGAAGTAGACCCTGCCCCATCCGTCATATGAGAAGTTCTGTCTTTGGGATGTGGAGGCCAGGCCAGCAGTGTCGAGGTCTTCCTTCCTCTCTGCTCTGGTCCTAAGGTCTGACCTGGAGCTGCAGTTTGCCTCGTCAACTAGGGGAGGCAGATGCAGACGAAGGGGCCACGTCCAAGGCTGGAGGCCCCCTCGGCTCCATCTGTGACCCACCCCCAGGGACTCCCTGCAAAGCCCCTCCCACTGAAGACCCTTTTGGATTTCACCACTTGTAACTGAGAGGGACTCACAGCAAGGAAGGGCTGAAGCAAGAGAGCTGGGGGCACGGAGTACAGCTGGGGCACTCCAGCAAAAGCCCACCACAGCCTTCTCCTGCCTACATCCTGGGCATCCTAAGTCCACAGAGAAGTTCTCCTAAAAAGAGCCTTCCATCGTTCCTTCATGCATTTATTCAACAAGTGTTTAAGGAGGACCCAATATCTACCAGGTTTTACTTTAACTGCGAGAGGTACACTGGGGGAAAAAAAGACCCAACAGGCTTCTGTCTTAATCAAGAACATATTCTTATGGGGGAAAAACAGACTATTAAAAAGTAAGCACAATAAGAAAGTCTCGGCCAACAGTTTGTCCCATGCCTATGTCCCTTTCCACAGTGACCCCGGGCTCGTGGACCCTGGGTGGCCAGCACTGAGCACAGGCCAGGTGGCAACTCAGGCGCCTGGCAGAGAGGCTAAGGTGGGATGGAACCGCATCGTGGCGGGCCCTGGGCAGTCCTCACCGGTGTCCTTTCTCTAACTCGCAGTTAAAGACTTGGCCCATAAAGGGAGCTATTCCCAACACCACTCTCATGAATTTCATGAAATCCTGTCCCTGCAACATTCAGTTCCACTTGGCAATTCTTGTGCACTTGAGACCATCAGATAACAATGACCTCAAGTCTGACCATCAAGACTGAACAACAGACACTGAAAGGAATGGGCAGGAAAAGAGCTTAATATTCAGCAGAGAGGGAGATGGATTAAATCAGCATGCTGCTGCTGTTGCTAAGTTGCTTCAGTCGCATCCGATTCTGTGCGACCCCATAGATAGCAGCCCACCAGGCTCCCCCATCCCTGGGATCCTCCAGGCAAGAACACTGGAGTGGGTTGCCATTTCTTTCTCCAGTGCATGGAAGTGAAAAGTGAAAGTGAAGTCGCTCAGTCGTGTCTGACTTAGTGACCCTGTGGACTGCAGCCCACCAGACTCCTCCGTCCATGGGATTTCCCAGGCCAGAGTACTGGAGCGGGTTGCTATTGCCTTCTCCAGCTATCCATCAGTAATTACCTTTTCTTATATGTTATGACAAATTAATTTTCCTTATTACTTTGCCAACAAAAGTTCATCTAGTCTAGGCTATGGTTTCTCCAGTAGTCATGTATGGATGTGCGAGTTGGACCATAAAGAAAGCTGAGCATCAAAGAATGGATGCTTTTGAACTGTGGTGTTGGAGAAGACTCTTGAGAGTCCCTTGGACTGCAAGGAGATCCAACCAGTCCATCCTTAAGAGATCAGTCCTGGGTGTTCACTGGGAGGACTGATGGACCTGAAACTCCAATACTTTGGCCACCTGATGTGAAGAGCTGACTCACTGGAAAAGACCCTGATGCTGGGAAAGATTGAGGGCAGGAGGAGAAGGGGATGACAGAGGATGAGATGGTTGGATGGCATCACTGACTCAATGGACATGAGTTTGGGTAAACTCTGGGAGTTGGTAATGGACAGGGAGGCCTGGTATGCTACAGTCCATGGAGTCACAAAGAGTTGGACACAGCTGAGTAACTGAACTGACTGATATGCTCCGCACATTCCTAATGAAGTTAAAGGAAATTGTTCCTGCTCTGTAAGTTATTGCTATTTATACATAATAATTATCAGCTTCACCATTTAAGATAGGCAGCTGGTTTGGACTCAATCCCTATCATTTCAAACTGGATCATTGAAATCCACTGGGTCTGAGTGAAACCAGGGCTGCAACAATGCCATGCAATCTTTTACTAAACGTCAAGCCAGAGGTGACACCATACTCAGAACAGGAGACTCAGCTGTGACTACAACCAAAGAGCTCCAGATGAACTTCAAGCTGGGGGAACACGTGACGTGGCCAAAGACAGCTTACGGTCAAGGTTGGGAACTGAGAGGTTTACTTTGAATAGCACTGCAGCCTCGAAATCAAAAGATGCTTGCTCCTTGGAAGGAAAGCTATGACAGACCTAGACAATGAGTTAAAAAGCAGAGACATCACTTCATTGACAAAGGTTTGTACAGTCAAAACTATGATTTTTCCAGTAGTCATGTACAGGTGTGAGAGCTGGACGATAAGGAAGGCTGAGCACCGAAGAATTGATGCTTTTGAATTGTGCTGCTGGACAAGACTCTGGGGAATCCCTCGGGCAGCAAGGAGATCAAACCAGTCTATCCTAGTAGAAATCAACCCTGAATATTCATTGGAAGGACTGATGCTGCACCTCCAAACCTTTGGCCACCTGATGCGAAGAGCCGACTCATTGGAAATCCCAGTGGAATTTCCCAATGCTGGGAAAAACTGAAGGCAGGAGGAGAAGAGGACAACAGAGGATGAGATGGTTGAATGTCATTGCTGGCACAGTGGACATGAATTTGAGCAAACTCCAGCAGGCATAGTGAAGGACAGGGAAGCCTGGTGTACTGCAGTCCATGGGATTGCAAAGAGCCAGACACGATTAGCGACTGAAGAACAACAACCTAGAGATATTCAGCAGTCCTAAAAACAGTCTCGGACGTAAGACCTCACGGGTTCACCTGGGTCTGGCAGCTACTTCCACATCTCAAGTCTGCTCCATGTCAGCCCAGACGAGAGACTCAGGCCCTTCACTGGCTCCTGTTTATGAGTGAGACGGTGAAGAAATCCATAGACCTACCAAAGACTTGAGGACACACAGAGGAGTCCATCTTCCAGCAGCCACCGAGCGCCAGCCCCTGGCGGCCCCCAGGCTCTGCGTCCACCGAGCACCAGCCCTTGGTGACCCTGGCCTCTGTGTCCACTGAGCACCAGCCCCCAGCAGCCCCCGGGGCTCTGCACCCACGTCACCTGCCCCTCAGCAGGGCCCCTTCACCCCACTTTCTGCCCCCTCTCACATTCTCTTTCCTTTACACTTAGGGACTCTCCCTTTTGCTGGAGCAACCAAAATTCTTGCCCCCAAGGCACCAGGGTCTCACCTCTCTCTGTTGCTGTGCATCAGAGTATTTTTCCAAACCAAGATCATTCCCTTCCTGAGAGATGTTCTATAGCTCAATGTTACGATGATTGAAAGCTGTCCGCCAGCTACAGCACCTATTATTTAAATATGGCTTTATTATTGCAGGGCAGGGAGTGGCATAAAGTCACATTTGTCCCTTTCCCCTTCTGTTTCACAGTTAGCCCAGACAAGCCCCAGGTAAGGCAAGCAAATGATGGTTTGATGTAGAAAAATGCAGAGTCAGAAAACAAAATCATGACAGCTCAAGGTTAGTCTGGGGAAAAACAAGACCCTCCTGGTTATCCTTCCCTTCTTAAAGTGAAGTTATGGACCTTCCTAGGCAGAGATTCCTGTCGGGCAATCCTTCCCCAAACAGAAGTAATAGGATCTTCCTTGTGAGCAACTTCACTCAAGACTCTATACCCAGGGGATATTTCATCTTCCTTCTCAACACCTCCTTCAGAGTCAGCGATGCAAGCACAATATACTATTTAAATGAATAAGAATCAATTCAACATCCATGGTAGAGAGGAATAGCTATTTCTATGAATCAAAAATCTGTATAGACTTTTACTATGAAGAATAAGATCTAGTCCATTTATCAAGATCCTATATCTGGATTGCAAATATTGCCATGTTAAAGTGTGTGGAATACATTAGGGATTTCTCTCATGGATATAATGTTTATAATATTCAGACATAGTTCAGTTCCTCATGGATATAATGTTTATAATATTCAGACATAGTTCAGTTCAGTTCACTTCAGTCGCTCAGTCATGTACGACTCTTTGCAACCCCATGAACCACAGCACGCCAGGCCTCCCTATCCATCAGCAGTTCCCGGAGTTTGCTCAAACCCATGTCTATCGAGTTGATGATGCCATTCAATCATCACATCCTTTGTCGTCCCCTTCTCCTCCTGCCCTCAATTTTTCCCAGCATCAGGGTCTTTTTCAGTGAGTCAGTTCTTCGCATCAGGTGGCCAAAGTATTTAGAGAAATACTTTGCACTTTCATTGATGGGCTCCAATGACTGATAAAGAACATTCTACAAATGATTACAAAAATGGATGTGTAGGGTATATATTCAAAACAAGTTTTATGTCTACCAAAAGGCAAGTACACAAGTTGTTTCCTATCAGTTTTATTTGCAAAGGCCCCTATAATGAAATAACCCAAATATCCACCAGTAGTACAAAGGGCAAGTAAATTGTAGAATATTAATACAACATTGCTTAGCACTCAACAAGAATAAATGACTAACGACATAGATGAATCCTACAGACATGTTAAGAAAGAATCCAGACACAAGGCTGTAGTGCTATTTGATTCCGCATATATGAGCCCCAAAGCAGTGAAAACTAAATTCATGGCAACAGAGCTCAGAATGGTGAATAGGGATTTTATTGCGTCAGGGCAAAAGGAGCTTTCTAGAATGCAGGAAATGTCCTGTGTCCTCAAGCTTGGGTGTTGTATATATGTTAACATTAATCGAGCTGTTCACCTAAGAACGTGAACTTTCTGAAAATGTTACAGTACAATTAAATAGGAAGATATTGGTATGAAAGCAAAATCCAAATTTGTATAGTTAGGAATTGACTTATACTGCAGATCTGAGATCCGGGTTTGACCCTCAGGTTGGGAAGACCCCCTGGAGGAGGGCATGGCACCCCACTCCAGTGTTCTTGCCTGGAAAATCCCACGTACAGGGGAGCCTGGTGGGCTACAGTCCACGGGGTCCCAAAGAGTCAGACACGCCTGGGTGACTGAGCAGGCGTGCACGCATGCAGATCTGAGTGTTCAACTTTTTATACTTTGAGGCAGAGATTTTTGCCACAGCACAGGTAGTGAACTATCAGAACATGTTTCTGCTTCTCTTCACAATATAGAAAGCAGTCTGGCAGGCACAACCGTAACCAAGTGATCCAGCTCAAACTCGCTAGGACAGGGCCAGTTGGCAGGGTCGTGTGTCCTCTGAGGTGACATGCAGTGTCACCTGGGCAGTGAGGATCCTTGTCCAAGATGGTTAACCTGACTCTGATCATCAGGGGACGTCAGATGAAACCTGACCGGGACTCTTCAACACTGTCAACGTCATGGAGCGCCTCTAAAGACAACGTGGCAACTAAACGCCACACGCGATTCTTGCTAGAATCCTAGATCGAGAGGGAAAAACACAGACTATTACTGGGGGAATGTGAACATGTGCTCCCACTAGATAATGTTATATCGATGCTTAAGTGTCGTCAGTGTGGTTGCTGGATTGTGGTCATTTAGGAGAATGCCTTGCTCTTAAAAAATAAATCTGAAGTCTCTAAGTCATCACAGCGTCTGCAAATAACTCTCAAGTGGTTCAGCCAAAAATAATAATCCCCGCACGAGAAAGAAGAGGAGGAAGGGAAAGAGGAGACGACAGCATAGCTAAAGTTTGTCCTAGCCCCTCGGGAGTGAGATGAATCCCCCTCATCCGAAATCTGGTTTGGATGTCCAGACCAGTGATCCCACACAAGCATCAAGAGAGTGTGGAAAAGTCTGCTCTCCCATAATGAGGCTTTGCTAGGGGAGAGGGGCAGACTCCTGAAAATGTGTCTGAAAGTGGCCTGGGAGCCAGCACGTGTGGGTTTCACTGTGGTTCCAGGCGGTGCAGGGTTTGGGGCTCTTGTGGACTGAGTTCCCGCCGGCACCAAGGGAAGGACCACGTGGGCTGTGGGATCAGCTGGCCTAGGTTTGGAGCAGACGGGAAGCTGGGTGGTGGTATCTGAAAGCTTCTGCAGGGAACCATCAGACATGGAGTCCAGCGCTGTATCACACTGTCACACTGGTGCCACAGTTGAAGAGGAGAGGACCTCTCAGGTGCTGCATGCATCCTGTGGATTTTCTGTCGATGAAACACTTTTCAAAATAGAAAGTGGGAGAAGAGAAGCTGTTCCTACTTTCCTCTCATTAGTCGAAGGCATTAATGTCTTAAAATTCATGTAGTCATAAGGACAACTATTTTTATAAATATGCAATGCTGCTTTAATCATCTGTGCATGCTTAATCTCAAAGCCAATGTTCTTTCACAAATGAGAGATTTGACAGCTCAGTATAAATATTCCTCCTTATCTCTAGCCATTTACAAGTAGAATTATCATGGTCACTATTAAACAGAATGCTCAATACCTTAAGTTGCCTGAGTTGCAGAAACATTGGTCGTCTCACTCAAGAAGCCCAGTGCCCACTGTGTAGCATGTCCTGTGTCAAGGGCAAGACAGGGACGATCGGTTCTAGACGGAGCCTTCTGCAAGCACACAGGCAGGACACTGCCTTGCCCTTTGCGAGTTTATATTCCATCGATATTTAAGAATCTCAAAGTGTACAAAATGCATGAACGTCATGAAACCCAGACACATCATTGCTGCTAGGAGAGAATTCAAGAGGAAAACTTACACCAATCAGAATTTTCATGGATCACCCCAGAAAGTGCATTCATACCCTATTTTATAATAATACACACTTTAAACGACACAACTCTTTCTCTGTTCTTACACAAATTTACACCAAAATCAAAACCCTGTGCCTATTTACAGTAGCCGACAGGGACAGAACATGGTACCATATCCACATTTGCTCCAAGCAGGAAGCTGGAAAAGAAACACTGGCCCATAAATCATAAAACTCATCACAGTTACAATCATCTCACATCTAGTACTGCTCAGACCTCAAATATTCTATCCCCTTGACCGATTCGAGAAGCGTGCTTATATTTGCTAATCACTCCAATTTCGTGTCCCTGAAGTAGAATGTCCACAGTGAGAGTAGATCAAGCTGCACAAGAAAACGGGCAGCTGTGGGCAAACAGGCCTTTGGTGGAGTTTCGGTGGTTGTCACCCCTTTGATCCCACTTCTGTATCTGAAACTTTACCAACAGATACATTCGTGTGTGTGTGTGTGTGTGTGTGTGTGTGTGTGCGTGCATGCATGCATGCTTAGTCATGTCTGACTCTTTGTGACCCCACGGACTACAGCTACCAAGCTTCTCTGTCCGTGGAATTTTCCAGGCAAGAATACTGGAGTGGGTTGTCATTTCCAACTCCAGAGGGTCTTCCCCACCAAGCGACCTAACCCAATGGCAGATTCTTTGCCATTGGCATTCTTTACCTGGGAGACCCCAAGATTCATTCACACTTGTGCTCAAAAAATACAACGTAGTTGTCTGTTATAGCATTCTTTATAAAAACAAAAGACTAGTAATCCCACAAGAATTCAATCAATGGCTCAGTGATAAAGAATCCACCTGCCAATGCAGGAGACCAAGAGCTTCAGGTTAGGTCGCTTGGTGGAGAAGATCCTCTGGAGTAGCAAATAGCAACCCACTCCACTTCTTGCCTGGAAAATTCCATGGACAGAGGAGCCTGATGGACTACAGTCCATGGAGTTGCAAAGAGTCAGACATCATGGAGGGACTAACTTTCATTTTCCCTTACCTACAGTGTAGGAGACCCTGGTTTGGGTTCCTCAGGTTTGATCTCATGGTAGGAAGATCCCCTGGAGAATGGAGTGGCAACCCACTAGAGTATTCTTGCCTGGAAAATCCTAAGGACAGAGGCACCTGGCGGGCTACAGTCCATGAGGTCACAAAAAATCGGACGCTGAGTGTGACTGCAGAAATACCTGTTACACTGTGCTGTGGAATCTACACAGACGGTAAAAACCAAGCAGATCCATATATGGGGGCAAATTTCCAATACGAGGGTAAGTGAACAAAGAAAGACTGGAGAAGAGTCAACACCGAATGCTTGCGTTTGTCTCAGGAAGGAGTATCAAGGAGGCACCCCGGTACAGTTACCCCTGAGCAACGGCATGAGTTCACGTCTTCACAGATTTTTTCCAGCAAATGCAAACAGGATCACATGCCCACAGCTGGTGGACCTGCACGTGCTGAGCCAAAGATGGGGAGGGCCGACTATGGGGCTTGAGCGTTCCTGGATTTCGGTATCCGCGGTGAGTTCTGGAACCAGTACCTCGAGGATATTAAAGGATGGCTGTATACACCCAGAATACTGGTCGGTGACATAGCCTTGTCACACTGGTGACCTTTGGGAAAGGCGAGTGGGGTTAGGGGAGGATAGACATATTTTGCATCTTTTTCTGTATACCCTTGTGTGATATTTACTGTTCTTACCATGTGTGTGTGTACATATATGTTTGTATGCATGTCTGTGTGTACACATGTACATAATATGGTGAGAATGACAGCTGTGATTGCTAGCCCATGTTCATCAAGAAGAAATAAATGAGAAAGTTGAAGAGCTCTTAACAACCATCTCACATCACGGTTGAGCAGCTCTTCTTCCGCTAACAAGGTGAAGATAACTCCGGGTTAGCTGAGAAGTGAGGTCCTACTTGCAGGGTTAAGGCCCGTCGTTGAAGCATCTCCACGTGGCTCTCGCCTCTGTTTATCTGCAGTCTCGTGTCTGTACTGGTAGGAAGGGAAGAGGGGGTGTCTGTGGGGAAAGGGAGGGGGCTGGCAACCCAGAGCATCGACGGAACTGCTTACACGGTGAAGAGCTGCCATGAAATCGTAGATGAGAAGGTGCTCTCTGTTCACACCCCACCAGAGTGCCTGGTGGTTCTGGAAAGAATGGAAAGAAAGCATTGCGCCAGCCACCAGCCTGCCCAAACTGCAGATTTTAAAGGACTTCCCTTCCCCAGCCTTTCGGGTCAGTAAGAACCACTGTTCACCTACTTCCTTTGTGAGCTAACCTTTAAGCTTGGAGTCCAGTTATGGTTTAACCCACTTGCTTCTTCATGCAATCCTATTCAAAGTCTTGGAAACTGGACCCCCCCAGGTCATCTGGTTCAACCTTCTGAGGCTACTGACGCAGGAACAGGGGATAGGCGAGTCTCCTGAGACACACAGGACTCCCTTTCTGGCCCACGTGTGAAGTCTGCACCTGGACACCACCCTATGTATCCCTGTCTTTCTTTACCCCCAAGCTCCCCTCCTCCCACCACCATCTTTGGCACATTGCAGGGCAACCTGGCCTTTCTGATCAGAGCCAGAGGAACTAAGAAGAGAATCAAAAAACCAAGCACCTGGACA
>SJYC01072252.1:0-10077 GCA_006408675.1 Madoqua kirkii
TGATGGGCTCCAATGACTGATAAAGAACATTCTACAAATGATTACAAAAATGGATGTGTAGGGTATATATTCAAAACAAGTTTTATGTCTACCAAAAGGCAAGTACACAAGTTGTTTCCTATCAGTTTTATTTGCAAAGGCCCCTATAATGAAATAACCCAAATATCCACCAGTAGTACAAAGGGCAAGTAAATTGTAGAATATTAATACAACATTGCTTAGCACTCAACAAGAATAAATGACTAACGACATAGATGAATCCTACAGACATGTTAAGAAAGAATCCAGACACAAGGCTGTAGTGCTATTTGATTCCGCATATATGAGCCCCAAAGCAGTGAAAACTAAATTCATGGCAACAGAGCTCAGAATGGTGAATAGGGATTTTATTGCGTCAGGGCAAAAGGAGCTTTCTAGAATGCAGGAAATGTCCTGTGTCCTCAAGCTTGGGTGTTGTATATATGTTAACATTAATCGAGCTGTTCACCTAAGAACGTGAACTTTCTGAAAATGTTACAGTACAATTAAATAGGAAGATATTGGTATGAAAGCAAAATCCAAATTTGTATAGTTAGGAATTGACTTATACTGCAGATCTGAGATCCGGGTTTGACCCTCAGGTTGGGAAGACCCCCTGGAGGAGGGCATGGCACCCCACTCCAGTGTTCTTGCCTGGAAAATCCCACGTACAGGGGAGCCTGGTGGGCTACAGTCCACGGGGTCCCAAAGAGTCAGACACGCCTGGGTGACTGAGCAGGCGTGCACGCATGCAGATCTGAGTGTTCAACTTTTTATACTTTGAGGCAGAGATTTTTGCCACAGCACAGGTAGTGAACTATCAGAACATGTTTCTGCTTCTCTTCACAATATAGAAAGCAGTCTGGCAGGCACAACCGTAACCAAGTGATCCAGCTCAAACTCGCTAGGACAGGGCCAGTTGGCAGGGTCGTGTGTCCTCTGAGGGACATGCAGTGTCACCTGGGCAGTGAGGATCCTTGTCCAAGATGGTTAACCTGACTCTGATCATCAGGGGACGTCAGATGAAACCTGACCGGGACTCTTCAACACTGTCAACGTCATGGAGCGCCTCTAAAGACAACGTGGCAACTAAACGCCACACGCGATTCTTGCTAGAATCCTAGATCGAGAGGGAAAAACACAGACTATTACTGGGGGAATGTGAACATGTGCTCCCACTAGATAATGTTATATCGATGCTTAAGTGTCGTCAGTGTGGTTGCTGGATTGTGGTCATTTAGGAGAATGCCTTGCTCTTAAAAAATAAATCTGAAGTCTCTAAGTCATCACAGCGTCTGCAAATAACTCTCAAGTGGTTCAGCCAAAAATAATAATCCCCGCACGAGAAAGAAGAGGAGGAAGGGAAAGAGGAGACGACAGCATAGCTAAAGTTTGTCCTAGCCCCTCGGGAGTGAGATGAATCCCCCTCATCCGAAATCTGGTTTGGATGTCCAGACCAGTGATCCCACACAAGCATCAAGAGAGTGTGGAAAAGTCTGCTCTCCCATAATGAGGCTTTGCTAGGGGAGAGGGGCAGACTCCTGAAAATGTGTCTGAAAGTGGCCTGGGAGCCAGCACGTGTGGGTTTCACTGTGGTTCCAGGCGGTGCAGGGTTTGGGGCTCTTGTGGACTGAGTTCCCGCCGGCACCAAGGGAAGGACCACGTGGGCTGTGGGATCAGCTGGCCTAGGTTTGGAGCAGACGGGAAGCTGGGTGGTGGTATCTGAAAGCTTCTGCAGGGAACCATCAGACATGGAGTCCAGCGCTGTATCACACTGTCACACTGGTGCCACAGTTGAAGAGGAGAGGACCTCTCAGGTGCTGCATGCATCCTGTGGATTTTCTGTCGATGAAACACTTTTCAAAATAGAAAGTGGGAGAAGAGAAGCTGTTCCTACTTTCCTCTCATTAGTCGAAGGCATTAATGTCTTAAAATTCATGTAGTCATAAGGACAACTATTTTTATAATATGCAATGCTGCTTTAATCATCTGTGCATGCTTAATCTCAAAGCCAATGTTCTTTCACAAATGAGAGATTTGACAGCTCAGTATAAATATTCCTCCTTATCTCTAGCCATTTACAAGTAGAATTATCATGGTCACTATTAAACAGAATGCTCAATACCTTAAGTTGCCTGAGTTGCAGAAACATTGGTCGTCTCACTCAAGAAGCCCAGTGCCCACTGTGTAGCATGTCCTGTGTCAAGGGCAAGACAGGGACGATCGGTTCTAGACGGAGCCTTCTGCAAGCACACAGGCAGGACACTGCCTTGCCCTTTGCGAGTTTATATTCCATCGATATTTAAGAATCTCAAAGTGTACAAAATGCATGAACGTCATGAAACCCAGACACATCATTGCTGCTAGGAGAGAATTCAAGAGGAAAACTTACACCAATCAGAATTTTCATGGATCACCCCAGAAAGTGCATTCATACCCTATTTTATAATAATACACACTTTAAACGACACAACTCTTTCTCTGTTCTTACACAAATTTACACCAAAATCAAAACCCTGTGCCTATTTACAGTAGCCGACAGGGACAGAACATGGTACCATATCCACATTTGCTCCAAGCAGGAAGCTGGAAAAGAAACACTGGCCCATAAATCATAAAACTCATCACAGTTACAATCATCTCACATCTAGTACTGCTCAGACCTCAAATATTCTATCCCCTTGACCGATTCGAGAAGCGTGCTTATATTTGCTAATCACTCCAATTTCGTGTCCCTGAAGTAGAATGTCCACAGTGAGAGTAGATCAAGCTGCACAAGAAAACGGGCAGCTGTGGGCAAACAGGCCTTTGGTGGAGTTTCGGTGGTTGTCACCCCTTTGATCCCACTTCTGTATCTGAAACTTTACCAACAGATACATTCGTGTGTGTGTGTGTGTGTGTGTGTGTGTGTGTGCGTGCATGCATGCATGCTTAGTCATGTCTGACTCTTTGTGACCCCACGGACTACAGCTACCAAGCTTCTCTGTCCGTGGAATTTTCCAGGCAAGAATACTGGAGTGGGTTGTCATTTCCAACTCCAGAGGGTCTTCCCCACCAAGCGACCTAACCCAATGGCAGATTCTTTGCCATTGGCATTCTTTACCTGGGAGACCCCAAGATTCATTCACACTTGTGCTCAAAAAATACAACGTAGTTGTCTGTTATAGATTCTTTATAAAAACAAAAGACTAGTAATCCCACAAGAATTCAATCAATGGCTCAGTGATAAAGAATCCACCTGCCAATGCAGGAGACCAAGAGCTTCAGGTTAGGTCGCTTGGTGGAGAAGATCCTCTGGAGTAGCAAATAGCAACCCACTCCACTTCTTGCCTGGAAAATTCCATGGACAGAGGAGCCTGATGGACTACAGTCCATGGAGTTGCAAAGAGTCAGACATCATGGAGGGACTAACTTTCATTTTCCCTTACCTACAGTGTAGGAGACCCTGGTTTGGGTTCCTCAGGTTTGATCTCATGGTAGGAAGATCCCCTGGAGAATGGAGTGGCAACCCACTAGAGTATTCTTGCCTGGAAAATCCTAAGGACAGAGGCACCTGGCGGGCTACAGTCCATGAGGTCACAAAAAATCGGACGCTGAGTGTGACTGCAGAAATACCTGTTACACTGTGCTGTGGAATCTACACAGACGGTAAAAACCAAGCAGATCCATATATGGGGGCAAATTTCCAATACGAGGGTAAGTGAACAAAGAAAGACTGGAGAAGAGTCAACACCGAATGCTTGCGTTTGTCTCAGGAAGGAGTATCAAGGAGGCACCCCGGTACAGTTACCCCTGAGCAACGGCATGAGTTCACGTCTTCACAGATTTTTTCCAGCAAATGCAAACAGGATCACATGCCCACAGCTGGTGGACCTGCACGTGCTGAGCCAAAGATGGGGAGGGCCGACTATGGGGCTTGAGCGTTCCTGGATTTCGGTATCCGCGGTGAGTTCTGGAACCAGTACCTCGAGGATATTAAAGGATGGCTGTATACACCCAGAATACTGGTCGGTGACATAGCCTTGTCACACTGGTGACCTTTGGGAAAGGCGAGTGGGGTTAGGGGAGGATAGACATATTTTGCATCTTTTTCTGTATACCCTTGTGTGATATTTACTGTTCTTACCATGTGTGTGTGTACATATATGTTTGTATGCATGTCTGTGTGTACACATGTACATAATATGGTAGAATGACAGCTGTGATTGCTAGCCCATGTTCATCAAGAAGAAATAAATGAGAAAGTTGAAGAGCTCTTAACAACCATCTCACATCACGGTTGAGCAGCTCTTCTTCCGCTAACAAGGTGAAGATAACTCCGGGTTAGCTGAGAAGTGAGGTCCTACTTGCAGGGTTAAGGCCCGTCGTTGAAGCATCTCCACGTGGCTCTCGCCTCTGTTTATCTGCAGTCTCGTGTCTGTACTGGTAGGAAGGGAAGAGGGGGTGTCTGTGGGGAAAGGGAGGGGGCTGGCAACCCAGAGCATCGACGGAACTGCTTACACGGTGAAGAGCTGCCATGAAATCGTAGATGAGAAGGTGCTCTCTGTTCACACCCCACCAGAGTGCCTGGTGGTTCTGGAAAGAATGGAAAGAAAGCATTGCGCCAGCCACCAGCCTGCCCAAACTGCAGATTTTAAAGGACTTCCCTTCCCCAGCCTTTCGGGTCAGTAAGAACCACTGTTCACCTACTTCCTTTGTGAGCTAACCTTTAAGCTTGGAGTCCAGTTATGGTTTAACCCACTTGCTTCTTCATGCAATCCTATTCAAAGTCTTGGAAACTGGACCCCCCCAGGTCATCTGGTTCAACCTTCTGAGGCTACTGACGCAGGAACAGGGGATAGGCGAGTCTCCTGAGACACACAGGACTCCCTTTCTGGCCCACGTGTGAAGTCTGCACCTGGACACCACCCTATGTATCCCTGTCTTTCTTTACCCCCAAGCTCCCCTCCTCCCACCACCATCTTTGGCACATTGCAGGGCAACCTGGCCTTTCTGATCAGAGCCAGAGGAACTAAGAAGAGAATCAAAAAACCAAGCACCTGGACAATAACTCTATTTGCTTCTGCAGAATGTGTGCTTGTGAGATTTTCTTTAGCATCAGTTTCTTCCAGGGGTCATGCCCACTCTTTCACATTAATGACTGTAAACCACTCTTTAAGAGATCTTTCATGATAATAAAAATCTAATCAGTTGTTCTTTAAAAAAAAAAAAAGAAATCGTAGATGAGAAGGTGCTCTCTGTTCACACCCCACCAGAGTGCCTGGTGGTTCTGGAAAGAATGGAAAGAAAGCATTGCGCCAGCCACCAGCCTGCCCAAACTGCAGATTTTAAAGGACTTCCCTTCCCCAGCCTTTCGGGTCAGTAAGAACCACTGTTCACCTACTTCCTTTGTGAGCTAACCTTTAAGCTTGGAGTCCAGTTATGGTTTAACCCACTTGCTTCTTCATGCAATCCTATTCAAAGTCTTGGAAACTGGACCCCCCCAGGTCATCTGGTTCAACCTTCTGAGGCTACTGACGCAGGAACAGGGGATAGGCGAGTCTCCTGAGACACACAGGACTCCCTTTCTGGCCCACGTGTGAAGTCTGCACCTGGACACCACCCTATGTATCCCTGTCTTTCTTTACCCCCAAGCTCCCCTCCTCCCACCACCATCTTTGGCACATTGCAGGGCAACCTGGCCTTTCTGATCAGAGCCAGAGGAACTAAGAAGAGAATCAAAAAACCAAGCACCTGGACAATAACTCTATTTGCTTCTGCAGAATGTGTGCTTGTGAGATTTTCTTTAGCATCAGTTTCTTCCAGGGGTCATGCCCACTCTTTCACATTAATGACTGTAAACCACTCTTTAAGAGATCTTTCATGATAATAAAAATCTAATCAGTTGTTCTTTAAAAAAAAAAAACATTAATCCATTAATCTGTTAGAAAAAAATCACTCCAGCTGACTTTAGGAGGCCATGTGGATGCACTCAGTTAAGAACCTAGAGCTCAGCTTTAACTGGTTTTGTGCATGCTCAGTCGCTCAGTCGCATCCGACTCTTCGAGACCCCGTGAACTGGAGCCCACCAGGCGCCTCTGTCCATGGGATTCTCCAGGCAAGGAGACTGGAGAGGGTTGTCATTTCCTCCTCCAGGAGATCTTCTCAACCCAGGGATTGAACCCATGTCTCCTGCGGTTCCCGCACTGGCAGGCAGCTCCTTTACCACTGAGCCACCTGGGAAGCCCAACTACTGCAATACTGTGTAATCCAATCAAAGTTTCCGTGTGAATAAGAACTGCTTCAAAAGGAGCCATCTGAAGAGAACTGGCGATGGCCAGGGAGGCCTGGCGAGCTGCAGTTCATGGGGTCTCGAAGAGTCGGATACAGCTGAGCGACTGAACTGAACTGAAGAGAATGAAAAAACAGAAGTATCTTCTTAAGGGGTAAGATCAATGAACATGATTATCCAGTGTTTCCACCATAGCCTCATCCCGTACAGTGTTTGACGTATAGCCCCCATCGTCTTCACGGCCAGCTGAACCTCTAACGCACGCTTGTGTCTATGTTCAAAGCCACAGAGGACGGTAGAAACAAAACGGAAATCGTGGCTGGCAGTGCCCGTCTGCACACCGAGTTCCTCTAAGCTGGAAAGGTGAAACCTTTGCATGTTTAACAGTAGAGTCTGAACATTTTGGTTAGAAAAGTTGGGGCCACAAGAGAACCATATTCTGACCATCATCACGATTTTACACACACACACACCAGATGACTTCAACAGACATGCAAAGAAATGCTCAGCCCGACTAGCTCGGCGCACTTCACTTGACACTTGCTCCAGATGAACAAATAGGTCAGAGAGGAAAAGGGAACCATCCGTGTGTGTTCACAACGCCCCATTCACCATCTTCATTCACCCCATAAGGAGTCTCCAGGGAGCAACCAGGAACAAGATAGGGGCCATCACAGGGGACCCCTGCCTGGGGCCTGGGTGGAGCCCCACCCTCCTGACTGGGTGCAGACTGGCAGGACGGGGAAAGGAGCAACGGTTTTCTGTCCTTCTGTTCAAAGTTCCCCCTCCACTCTCTCCAGGCAGCCTGCCTGCTTATCAGCTGTTTAAAACTTTAAACCGAGCCAACCTGCTGACAGACGGTCTTGAAATCAATGGCTCCCTCTGAAACTTAATTTCCAATTGCCTTAATCTAATACATGCCATAATGTACTTTCAGTGGTTGAAATGAACAAGCGCATCAGCCTTCCAAGTTGTCGGAACTCAGAAGACACCCCTCCTGATACCCCAGGTCAGCACCTTTCTCTGCTGTTTGGTGTGTGGGTTGTCAAGCTTGGCTGAAAGACTCAGAGGGAAAACACCAACCTTGAGCCAGAGAGGTGGTAAGACCCAGATCCTCAGCCACGCGTGAGAGTCCTTGCCATTCAGCGTAAGTGCAGAGCCACCTGTCACTCAAACCCCAGTCTCCACCTGGCCTCCCGTCTCCTGTGGTCCAAGCACCCACAGCCCTACTGCCGTAAAAGTAGAGATGGTGACCCCCACATTCAGTGAGCATCGTGGGTACCACTTTCCAAGTAAATGCATTCACCCTCCTGTGATATTTGAGTATTCACACACTTTATGGTTTCTTCAGTTACATATTCATAGGCAATTATCCAGTACCAATTTTATATGCCAGTGCAAAGGATACAGTAAAAACATTAGATATTTCCAAGTTTGAACAAAGCCAATCTATACAGCAAGTCACTTCAAAATCATGATAACCTCTGAATACCACAGATACAGGTACTTACTACTGCCCATCATGGCTTGCAAAATATACTCGGCCGGGTCCTACCACACTCGGGCATATGGGATTTTTCTTATTGTTGGTGCAAGACCTCCAGCACGTAGCTTTTAAATTCTAATACCACACAGTTCCACCAAGAGGATGATAAATGCTTGTTAAATAGTGTTCTTATTGCTTTTCCTAACCAGGCCTTCACTAATTCTTAAAAAATGGCATAAAAATGTAAACAGGTTGTTAGTTACCAGGATGATCACATCAGTTCTCATAGGCTTCACCAGTCCCTTAAGCAAGGGAGCATGGTGTGCACCTTTGAGAGCGACCTCAGGCCAAAGCTAAATGCTGACTATGGGACTGATGGATCTGTCAGACACCCGTGGTGACACAGAGGCATTCTCCCCAAAGATGGAAAAATACCGACCAGTCATTGCAATGGCTGAATGTCTTACCAAATGCCATGTTTGCAGCAAGATGAATGGAAGAAAAGTTCTGACTTCTGCTCTCAGATGGTAACTGAGCCAAGAAAGCCAAAACGCGGGCAGACACTGAGCTGCAACCTCTTCTGGGGGGAGTGGCTGGCTTTGCTCACATCTGCTTCCCTGAAATCCCACTGCTAGGAGCCAGCCAGGTCTGAACCCTGGCTTTAGAATGCACACAAACCACACACAGTGCCGAGTGGACACACACATCCAGGCTCTGTGAGCAGCCAGGACTTGGGTGACTTTGTGGCTCTCATGACGTCAAAGGAGAAGAGCCATGGGCTCCATCTTGAGACACACACCCAGTCCCCGGTGCGGCCCTGCCCTGCGCCAAGCAGCACCTGCCAGGAGCGCTCGGGAGTTGCCCACAAGCCCTCTCAGCTCCTCGTCCACAGCCCCACCGACAGCCACGGGCCTGCCTCTGGCTCCCCTCTCCTTTGTATTTTAGCCTACAGCCCAGAAAAGAGCTGGCCTGGCTCGTTTGGGCCCACCTCTAACCAGACTCAGACTGCTGCCAGTGAAACAGAAGTGCTGCTTGGGTTCCTCTCATGTGGCAGTCGGATATCCAAGTGCTACTTCGGCTTCCCTAGGAAATCCCCCACCTTCACTTTTGCATGGGTCTGATTCCAGGCCAAGGATCCCCCGGCTGCTGGCACCTCCAGCCTCTCCCCTTGAGATCACAGCCCAGCACTGGACTGGCCTCAGCCTCCCCTCCAACCTGGGGAGGCTGCACAGGGAGGTCTGGCTGAGCAGGGGCTCAGGATTCAACGTGACGCAGCCCTGAGCCTCCTCCGACCAGAGCAGCCTGGGAGAAGGCAGCAGCGCTCCCCAGGGCCCTGGCAGCCCCCAGACAGCCCGGCCCCCGCCCTGCAGACGCAGGTGTCCTGCACAAGACGCCAGTGCCGGCCACACATCTGTGGGGCAGCTTGTCACCCCCAGGGCCCTGACGGCCAGGCAGCTGGGGGAATGGGAGGGGGGAATGGCCAGCAACCTCGGGGCCCAAACTCCTCCCGCCCCCTCTCCACCCCCCTACAGAGTTTCCAAGTTCAGGCAAAGGTGGGTCCTCAGTGTGGGCCTCATCAGCTCCATCCCAGCCCACCCCCAATTTCCCGGAGACACACGCAAAATCCCATCTGTGGGGTGGGGGGGAAAGTGGACTCAAGTTGCCCCGACAAGGCAGCTGCTGTGGAGGAAGGCTGGAACATTCCTGCAGAGGTTCTCAACTCCCAAACCTCCCGGCGGCTCCTTCCCGGGCCTCCCCCCCTCCCCCTACCTTGCTCCTCGCAGCCGCCCTCAAGCCAGGCCGTGGGTTCCTCCTCCGGGAGCTGGGGCTCGCCTCCACCCTCCAGGGCTTTGCGCTTCTTCGACATCTCTGCCGGGGCTGGGGCTCGGGGTGCTCTTTCCCCACCCCCAGCCTCCCCCCCACCACAACCTCGGAGAGGAGAGTGAAGGTGGGGTTAGCTGGAGGGGAGGGAGCCGGGAAGAGGGCTGGGGGGGACGGCTGCCGGAGGAGGGAAGGCACTTCGGAGGAGCAGGAAGGCTGCCGGAGGCAGGGACCTGGCCGGCGGGCGGGCTCTGAGATGCTACGAGCGGTTCCTGCAGACCTACGTCTAGGGGGCCGTGTGCTCTCTCTCTCCGTCTCTCTCTCCCTGCCTCTCTCTCTCTTCCTCTCTCCCTCTCTCCTTCCTCTCTTTCCTTCCCCTGGAAGGGTAAGCCCAGAGGAAAAAGAGACCCAACAAAATCTGGGAGAGGAGGCTCCTGGCCCCTCAGCCGGTTTCTTTCTGATGTAGGAGGAGGTGGGTGGG
>SJYC01072253.1:0-22745 GCA_006408675.1 Madoqua kirkii
GGTGGGGGACTTGGATCTGCCTCCTTTGTCCTGGAGCCCCGGAGTTTATAAATAGTGCTGTCTCCGGCCAGACTCGCAGCGCGCCACCACACCCCCTCCTGACCGCGCACCCCGCAGCGCCCCCGCCCCTGCCCGGCTCGCTCGGCCCGGAGGGAGGAGGGGAGGGGGCGGGGAAGCGGGGAGTGGAAATAGACGTTGCTTCGCTTCCCTCTTTCCCATTCATAGATTTGGTTTGATTCTTGAGGCGGCCGTTCGGCTCCGCGAGCCGCAGTGAATGGAAGCGTGCCCGCGCGCTGGGACCACTGGGCGCGCAGGATGCCGCCCTCGCGGGGGGCGCTCTTCCAGCGCGGAACCCGCGCCCTTTCCTAGGTGCGGGTGGGTGGACCCCCCAACGGCCACCTTGGAGGGACCAAGAGCCTGGCCTCCCACCGGGGGGGTGCTTGTCACTGCCCCTGCGGTGCTGGAAGGCCAAACGCAGAGCGAGCTGCGCTCAGCCGCGGAGAGCCGGGACGCGCAGGCGACCAGGCCCAGTCCGGGACGACCGAGATCGTAGCCACAGCGAGGGGAGCGGCAGGAGGCGCGGGACAGTGGCCGAAGCCACGGCATCCCCTCCCTCTGCGCAGCCTGGGCGGCACAAGCCGCTGCCCTCTCGGCTCCAGAACCCCAGGGCGCGGGGTGTGGGCTGCGGAGGACCGCGCAGCGCTGGGTTCCCACCCTCCCAGCCCAGCTCTCGGGGGATCCGTGGGCTCGCGTTCGCTGCGCGTTGCTGCGGGGAACCGAGGGCTGGCGAGGTCCACGCCGGCCGTGAGTGGGACGCGGCGCCCCCTCCTGGGCCCCCGGACCCCATTTCTCCTCCGGGATCCCACAGTTCTCAGGCGCCCCGCTTATTGCGGGCGCTGGATGGACGCTGGCAAAAGCTGCCACGGGACTCAGAGAGCAGAGTGGCCGACGCCCAGCAGCAGGGAGGCTGGCCCGCTGACCCTTCTGAGCCCGGTTTGGCCCAGCCTGTTGGAGAAGCTGCCCCCTCCGGGGGGGCCCTTCTCCCCCCTCAGGCCCTGGCCCGGGCCCCTCTCCCTGCTAGAGTGACCGCCTTCCCTTCTCGCCCCTTCCTAAGTCCTCTGCTGGGTCGGTCCCAGCCCAAGTATGCTGTCTGTCTGTCTCCCAAGGGGAAAAAACAAGTCTTGGCACGTGTCCTGCACCCCTCCAGGTTCAGTCGCTCAGTCATGTCTGACTCTTTGCAACCCCTCCACCCAGCTTCTCTCCCATGACCACTCTGCCTGATTTCTCTCCTCTCACTGGCTCTTGAGTCCAGGCCTACAGGATGGTCTGAGGAGGCCTAATTCAGGGGCTTAGCAAATCAGCTCCTCCACAGGTCAGAGGTCACCCTGAGTGCTTCGAGCAAAGGCCAGCTCTTAAGCCTCAGCCTCAGCTGACGTGCGCACCATATTGGACAGAGTCTTGGGTCCCCTTCCCTCCTGTGGACACGCCGTCCCTGGCTCCCGTCCTGCCTTCCTGGTCCTCTCCGTGGGTCGCCTTGGTTGAATCTGCGTCTCCCCGTTTTCTTGAAGCTGGAGGTGCCCATGGCTCCCTCACCTACTCTGCCACCCGCCTGCTTGGTGTTCTTACTCTGCCTCCTGGTCTTAAGTCCAGTCTCAACCCTAAAGAGTCAGAATTCATATATTCAGCTCAGAGCTTTCCCTGAAATGTTGGGGTTGCCTGTCTCACTCGCACCTCTACCCGGGTGTCTAAAAAGCACTGGAAACTCATCAGGACCCACTGGGTTCCTGATTTCACCCTCACGCCAAACCTGCTCTGCCCACAGTTCTTCCCACCTCTGTAAAAGGATATCTTATCCTCACTGTTGCTCTTGGGCCAAAATATTGGGGTACAGTTGACTCCTTTTGCATTCAGCTCCCACATCCCATCTGTCGGCAATTGCTGTTCCCTCTGCCTTTAGACGCGGACAGGCTCCACGGCCCCGCCGCACCACCCAGCTCCGCTGCCTCCTGCCCAGGCTGCAGTTTCTGCTCCTGCCCTGCCCATGTGCCCGTACATGGCCGTCAGAGCCAGTCAAGATGCCAGACCAGGTCTCTGGCTTCTCCCCCACAGTGATGCCAGGTCCCTACAGTGGCGGGCAACCCTCTCTGGCTTACCCTCTTCCTTCCCCACTCCCTGGTCCCCAGTGCCACTGAACTTTCCTAGAACCCCCTCAGAACTTTCCCAGAACCCTCCCCCTCAGAACTTTCCTAGAACCCCCTCAGAACTTTCCTAGAACCCCCCCCCCCACAGAACTTTCCTAGAACCGACTCAGACCTCTGCATCTGCAGATCCCCTCCAGACCCTCCTCACCTCTGCTCAAGGGCCTGCTCTGAGAAACCCTGGGGGGCACCTCGCCTACACCTTGCCCTCAGCTCCAGCCCCCGTCCTTACACAGGAATAGCTCTTCTGGCCGCTCTGTCTGCTTTACTCGTTTGCCTTGTTTGTTCTGTCTCACCCTCAATTGCTAGCTTCTTGAGGGCAGGGGGTTCTGCCTTTGGTTATAACTGCATCAAAAAAGTAGTCTTGGCCTCAGGGAAGTTCCTCACGTCACCATACATTCCGGAGATGCTGGGTTTGCAGGAGGAGAAGGGGACGACAGAGGATGAGATGGTTGGATGGCATCACCGACTCGATGGACATGAGTTTGGGTAAACTCTGGGAGTTGGTGATAGAGAGGGAGGCCTGGCGTGCTGTGGTCCATGGGGTTGCAAAGAGTCAGACATGGCTGAGTGACTGAACTGAACTGAGCTAGAAGAAGGTGAGCTTGGAGGCTGGCAGGCGGCCTCCATCCGTCATAGTGGTCCCAGATCAAATATCCATCTGGGAGGGTGGGAGCCCCTGCCCGAGGCCAGTCAGGTCTCTGGATGACTCTGTTCTCTGCTCGATCACTTTCTGCCTCCATTGCTTCTTTCTCTTTTTATCTCCCTGTTGGGTTTTTCTTTCCTGCCGAGCCTTAAGCCTGCTGTGGTCCACACAGAGGTAAAGTGGACCCCGACTGACCTGAGTCCTTAGAGACCGCACTCCTTCCCTTGAGCCCTTTAGTAGTGGGTTCCCACCCTTCTCATCCAGAGAGTAAGTACTCAGTTCCCGAAACTTTAGAATGCCCCCCTGCACACCCAACAGTGTACTCATTCAGCAACCACTGAGCTTGGGGGCAAAGCTCAGAGGTCTGGTCTCTGCAGCGATCCGTGGACACAGGAGAGGCCCTGGTCTCTGCAGCGATCCCCGGGCACAGGAGAGGCCCTGGGGCTTCGGCGTGCCCACTGCAGGTGGCCTGGCATGCTGGGGGGTGGCCCCCAGAGGAGGCCCCCCTGGGCCAGAGGCAGGAGAGGGATTGTTGGGAAGGCCCAGCACTCCAGTGTCAGACTGAGGAGCTGAAGCCACATTCTGAAGGCCCTGGTAGGTGGGCTTCCAGAAAGAGGTGGGATGGAGTCCTCTGTGTGTGAGGGAGACAGCTGGGGAGTGGCGGAAAGGAAGCGGGACCAGAGGCAGGGCGAGTGGGCGGCCCAAAGGCTGTTTTCACAGATCCCAGGTTGAAGGAGGGAACCGGGCTGGCCGCGTGGGTGAGAGGAGGGAGGAAGTGAGGATGCCGGAAATAGTTCTGGGTGCTCACGTGATGGCCCATCTTCTGAAGTAGCATCTGAAAAGAGAGGGAGGCCTGGCGTGCTGTGGTCCATGGGGTTGCAAAGAGTCAGACATGGCTGAGTGACTGAACTGAACTGAGCTAGAAGAAGGTGAGCTTGGAGGCTGGCAGGCGGCCTCCATCCGTCATAGTGGTCCCAGATCAAATATCCATCTGGGAGGGTGGGAGCCCCTGCCCGAGGCCAGTCAGGTCTCTGGATGACTCTGTTCTCTGCTCGATCACTTTCTGCCTCCATTGCTTCTTTCTCTTTTTATCTCCCTGTTGGGTTTTTCTTTCCTGCCGAGCCTTAAGCCTGCTGTGGTCCACACAGAGGTAAAGTGGACCCCGACTGACCTGAGTCCTTAGAGACCGCACTCCTTCCCTTGAGCCCTTTAGTAGTGGGTTCCCACCCTTCTCATCCAGAGAGTAAGTACTCAGTTCCCGAAACTTTAGAATGCCCCCCTGCACACCCAACAGTGTACTCATTCAGCAACCACTGAGCTTGGGGGCAAAGCTCAGAGGTCTGGTCTCTGCAGCGATCCGTGGACACAGGAGAGGCCCTGGTCTCTGCAGCGATCCCCGGGCACAGGAGAGGCCCTGGGGCTTCGGCGTGCCCACTGCAGGTGGCCTGGCATGCTGGGGGGTGGCCCCCAGAGGAGGCCCCCCTGGGCCAGAGGCAGGAGAGGGATTGTTGGGAAGGCCCAGCACTCCAGTGTCAGACTGAGGAGCTGAAGCCACATTCTGAAGGCCCTGGTAGGTGGGCTTCCAGAAAGAGGTGGGATGGAGTCCTCTGTGTGTGAGGGAGACAGCTGGGGAGTGGCGGAAAGGAAGCGGGACCAGAGGCAGGGCGAGTGGGCGGCCCAAAGGCTGTTTTCACAGATCCCAGGTTGAAGGAGGGAACCGGGCTGGCCGCGTGGGTGAGAGGAGGGAGGAAGTGAGGATGCCGGAAATAGTTCTGGGTGCTCACGTGATGGCCCATCTTCTGAATAGCATCTGAAAACTCAACCAGCTGAGGCGTGGATTCCAAGGAGGCTGACGCCAAGGAGCAGGCAGGCTGGCGCCACTGGACAAGCAAGGGCAGGCTGAGATCGGCCACCCACTCTGCATCCGCAAACCCCGTGTCCCCCTGTCACCTGTCTGCCTGAGCAGGTGAGGGGGCAGGGCTCGGGGGAGGACTCGGGGCAGCCCCCTTGGTCACCCCAGAAGGGGAGCCTGAGTCTCCTGCATGCGGGCCACCGCTTCCCCCAAATGCATCAGATGACCGGACCTGATGTGGATGAGGCCCGTTCACTGAAACTGCCGGAAGGGGAAATGGACCAGTGATGCGAGCTAGCAAAGGCATGGGCTCTGAGGACAACTCCCCAACTGCAGTCAGGACATGCTGGCTGTGACCTGGCCTTCCCCAGCTCCATCTAGAATGAAAGCCTCGGGGTGGGCAGGCAGGCTGGGGCTTGTTCTGACACCTGCAAGGCTCAGCTTGAGGGGGCGGGGGCTGCCTCCCTCAGGGACGTTTCATTCATTCCCCCTGGTTCTTGGAAGGGCATTTCCAGGTTCTTCTGGTTCCAAGAAGTGAGATCTTTGGATAATTGGGTGTGAATTCCCACCAATTCCAAGAACAGTCTGGGGAAAACAAGCGAAATCAGAGCAGGCTTCCGACCAAGTGGCCCGCTTGGAAAGCGAAGGGGTGAAGACTCTGCTGACGGCCGAGCGCAAGCATTTCTGCTCCTGGAAGAACTTCTATGTTGTAGGAAGTGATTTTTCACACGGGAATTGTAGACACAGAAGGTCTGAAAGCAGCTTATTTAACACTGTGAGTGGGTTAAATAGAGTCTAATCACTGATTCGCAGAGTGGAAGGAGCCTTCAATTAAGTAATGAGACTAATCCCCTAGTCCCAAGAGCTGGGCTATGAATGAGGAAAATGAGGGCAAATAATGTAACACGGCCAAACAGCAGTGGGCTTTCGGAGGTCTGTTTACTTTTTAAAGGAAGGACAGTATAGCTGTGGACGTGTTCAGAGTTTTGAACCAATTATATAAAGGCAGAAATTTTATCACATCGTGTCTGTTCCATAGGTAGTGTGGTTTAATTATCTTAAATATTTCATCTATTTAGAAGTCATCACTCACATTTTTTAGTCTATTTGGAAATAATTTCAAATAACAGAAAACTTGCAAGAATAAAAAGAGTACAAGGACCTTTCTGATATCTAGACCTTCCTCTGGTGAAATGTTAGTCATATGAATGGTCTCCAGTTTTCTCATTAATAAAGCGTGCATTATCTCTTGGTCTTTTACACCTGAAATACTTCAGTGTGCATTTCCTAAGAATAAGGATATTTCCTTATATAAACACAGCACTGTAGTCAATAAATAAACATCCCTGATAAAATACTTTTATCTCACCTCTGTCCATATTCCAGTTTTATCCATTGATCCAATGTCTTTTATTTATTTTACTTGATTTATTTTGCAAGGTAAGTTTTATTTGAGGCAAAATGAGGGCTATAGCCCAGCAGACAGCATGTCAGGTAGCTCTGAGAAACTGCTCCAATCAGGTGGCGGAGGGGGGGGCGGGTCAATGTATGTGACTCTGGAGAAGGGGGAGCTGATGCAGCTGAACACTTATCCCTTCACAGTGACACCAGATCCAGTGTCTTTTAGACCCACTCTCTCCTCCAAAGCAGAATGCAGCCTGTTGTTGTTAAGTCAGTAAGCTTCATCCTACTCTATGACCCCGTGGACGGTAGCAAGCCAGGCTTCCCTGTCCTTCATGATCTCCCAGAGTTTGCTCACACTCATGTCCATCAAGTCGGTGATGCCATCCAACCATCTCATCCTCCATCGCCCCCTTCTCTTCCCACCTTCAGTCTTTCCCAACATCAGGGTCCTTGCCAATGAGCCAGCTCTTCGCCTTCAGTGGCTGAAGTATTGGAGCTTCAGCTTCAGCGTCAGTCCATCCAATGAATAGTCAGGGCTGATCTCCTTCAGAATGGACTGATTGGATCTCCTTGCAGTCCAAGGGACTCTCAAGAGTCTTCTCCAGCCCCACAATTTGAAAGTCTATGGATAAGGATTTCATTGAACTGGCCCTGTCTTAGATTCTTTCACTCTGGACCATTTCCAGAACCCTTCTTTGTCTTCTACGACACAGACATTTTGGAGGATTGTGGACACCCCCTCCCCTCATTTTACAATAAACTGTCCGTTTCTTGGCGTGAGTCAGTTAGATATTTCCGTGGGACTGGATTCGGGTGATCTCAGCTGGAATGCTGCCGAGAGGAGGCTGTTTTTTTACCAGACTATCGCCTCCAGAGGCCCTGATGTCCACTCGGTTCTCCCTGAGAGTCTGAATCCTGGCCCGGCTCTTGGCAGACACCTCCCCCGTGTCATCGCGTGTTTGATCTCATGCTCCTGACTAACAAGCGTTCCGGGAAGAGTGGCTAGTATTCTGCTCCTCGTTGAAATCCGCCCCGGATCTGAGGGTTCTGACTTGGTCTGCTCCTGCCTGGACGGCTTGTGAACTCAGCGCACCCTCTGCATTCACTCGCCAGCCCTGGGGTGGGCGAGAGCCTCCCTTCTCCCTGATTCACACATGCGTGAGTCCACTTATTTGTGATGTTGTGAGTACTGAAGACTGAGGGGCTCACAGATTCCCAGTTCTCGAGGTTCGTAATTCGTTTCTTTCCTAAGACGTGTTTCATTTACGTGTGTAGTTCCGGCTGCACTGGGTCCTCATGGCTGCCCGTGGGTTTGCTCTAGCGGTGCCGAGTGGGAGCTGCTGTCTGGTCGTGGTGCCCGGGGCTCTCGCTGGGGTGGCCTGTCTTGTCGCGGAGCACGGGCTCCAGGCACCTGGGCTCCAGGAGTTGCAGCTCCGGGCTCTAGAGCGCAGCTTCAGTCATTGCGGCGTGCAGGCTTAGTTGCTTGGCATCATATGGGATCTTCCTGGGCCAGGGACTGAACCCGTGTCCCTGGCATTGGCAGGAAGACTCTTAACCAGGATATTTGCCCCATGCGTGCTCAGTCATGTTCAACTCTTTGTGACCCCATGGACTGTAGCCCACCAGGCTCCTCTGTCCATCAGATTTCAAGCAAGAATGTGGGACTGGGTAGCCATTCCCTTCTTCAGTGGATCTTCCCCACCCAGGGGTCAAGCCAGCATCTCCTGTGTCTGTGGCATAGGCAGGAGGACCCTTTATCACTGCGCCGCCTGGACCACCAGGGAAGCCCTGTGATTCATCTCTGTATGCGGCTCTTTGGCTCATGTTTGGTCCATAAAGGAATCTGTGAGGGTCCCTGTAAATTGGCCCTGCACACGGGTCATTGTTTGCTGAACTCTTCCTGAATGTTGGCACAGCAAGATAGTTCAGGCTTATCTTGTACCATCCTTGCCCAGCCTGAAATCAGCCATTTCTTCAAGGAGTGCTGGTCCTTGCAGTGGGATTAGAGACCTAGATCTGGGTACCAGGGCTGCTCGCTGCTGCTGAGGGTGTCCTTTCTTCTTGGCCCTTGCAGCTGACAGATCTGGGCAGTTAGCACACATGCTGTGTACATACACACGCACACAGGCAGACATACATGCACTCACGTGTCAGGGTCTTTCCTGAATTTCCCATGTCATTGGTGTACGTCCCTTTGTCACCGAGATGACCCCCACCCCGCCCCCTCCCAACATCACGGTGCTTGGGCAGTTGCTCAGCTTCACAGTGTGTCTGCAAGCTGGCTTTCCCATCAGTGCTGTTTGCACTGCAACAAGCAAACTCAAGAGGTCAGGATTCCCTGCCTCCCAGCACCTCTCAGAGGACACAGTACCCAGAAGACCTCTAGCCAAACCCTGCGTTCAGAAGATGCTGGTTGGTTCTGTCTTGTGTATTCCCCTTCCATTTCCTCTCCTTTGAATGAAGGACGACAAGATTCCTTTGTTTCTGTGCCCATTTAGGTTCAGAGGTTTCCCTTTTCCAGGCTCATTGATGTAATTTTATTCTCTGAGCATGTATGCTCCTGAATTTGCTCCTGAAAGTCAAGACTGAATCTTTGGAGAAAGGGTCCTCTGTCTAAATTCTTTCTACTAGCTTCAGTCATTGCGGCGTGCAGGCTTAGTTGCTTGGCATCATATGGGATCTTCCTGGGCCAGGGACTGAACCCGTGTCCCTGGCATTGGCAGGAAGACTCTTAACCAGGATATTTGCCCCATGCGTGCTCAGTCATGTTCAACTCTTTGTGACCCCATGGACTGTAGCCCACCAGGCTCCTCTGTCCATCAGATTTCAAGCAAGAATGTGGGACTGGGTAGCCATTCCCTTCTTCAGTGGATCTTCCCCACCCAGGGGTCAAGCCAGCATCTCCTGTGTCTGTGGCATAGGCAGGAGGACCCTTTATCACTGCGCCGCCTGGACCACCAGGGAAGCCCTGTGATTCATCTCTGTATGCGGCTCTTTGGCTCATGTTTGGTCCATAAAGGAATCTGTGAGGGTCCCTGTAAATTGGCCCTGCACACGGGTCATTGTTTGCTGAACTCTTCCTGAATGTTGGCACAGCAAGATAGTTCAGGCTTATCTTGTACCATCCTTGCCCAGCCTGAAATCAGCCATTTCTTCAAGGAGTGCTGGTCCTTGCAGTGGGATTAGAGACCTAGATCTGGGTACCAGGGCTGCTCGCTGCTGCTGAGGGTGTCCTTTCTTCTTGGCCCTTGCAGCTGACAGATCTGGGCAGTTAGCACACATGCTGTGTACATACACACGCACACAGGCAGACAACATGCACTCACGTGTCAGGGTCTTTCCTGAATTTCCCATGTCATTGGTGTACGTCCCTTTGTCACCGAGATGACCCCCACCCCGCCCCCTCCCAACATCACGGTGCTTGGGCAGTTGCTCAGCTTCACAGTGTGTCTGCAAGCTGGCTTTCCCATCAGTGCTGTTTGCACTGCAACAAGCAAACTCAAGAGGTCAGGATTCCCTGCCTCCCAGCACCTCTCAGAGGACACAGTACCCAGAAGACCTCTAGCCAAACCCTGCGTTCAGAAGATGCTGGTTGGTTCTGTCTTGTGTATTCCCCTTCCATTTCCTCTCCTTTGAATGAAGGACGACAAGATTCCTTTGTTTCTGTGCCCATTTAGGTTCAGAGGTTTCCCTTTTCCAGGCTCATTGATGTAATTTTATTCTCTGAGCATGTATGCTCCTGAATTTGCTCCTGAAAGTCAAGACTGAATCTTTGGAGAAAGGGTCCTCTGTCTAAATTCTTTCTACTCTATCTCTGCCCCCAAGCCTGGTTAGAAACCAACTTCACTGTTTTCTAGTTTATCTCAAACCTTTCCTCTGTAAAGGTGAGTGGATATGTTTGTTTTCTTATTTTCTCCTTTTTTCCCTCCACAAAACTTATACTTTATATGCTCTTTGGCAATTTGCTATTTGTCATTAGTAACATCTCCTGGAAATCACTCCCTGCTGTTTTTCAATCTCTCTCTCCCTCAGTTTTTTTTAAACTTTTGGCCTCACTCCAAAGCACTGGGACCTTATTTCCCAGATCAGGGATTGAGTCCATGCTCCTTGCATCAGAGAAAGTCTTAACTCCTGGACTGCCAGGGAATTTCCTCTTCCTCAGTTTTTAAAAACAACTCTAATGTATGTACATCCTATGCTTGGACATTAAGGCAATTTCCAAAACTTTACAATTACAAATAAGCACAAAAAAGTCGCTTTGTGCATTTATATTGTCATACTGCGGATGGTATAACTTCAGAGTCAACTGCTAGGAGTGGGCCTGCTGGTTGTTGTTCAGTCGCTAATTCTGTCTAACTCCTTGGGATCCCATGGACTGCAGCATGCCAGGCTCCTCTGTCCTTCACTGCCTCCCAGAGTTTGATCAAACTCATGCCCATTGAGCCGAGAATGCTACTGAGCCATCTCCTCCTCCGTCTCCCTCTTCTCCTCCTGCCTTCAGCCTTTCCCAGCATCAGGGTCTTTTCCAGTGAGTCGGCTCTTCTCATCAGGTGGCCAAAGTTTTGGAGCTTTAGCTTCAGCATCAGTCCTTCCAATGAGTGTTCAGGGTTGGTTTCCTTTAGGATTGGCTGGTTTGATTTCCTTGCTGTCCAAGGGTCTCTTAAGAGTCTTCTCCACACCACAATTCAAAAAGTCTACTCTTTAGCACTTTAGCCTTCTTTACGGTCCATTCTCACATCTGTACGTGACTACTGGAAAAGCCATAGCTTTGACTAGATGGACCTTTATGGCAAAGTAACATCTCTGCTTTTCAATACACTGTCTAGGTTTGTCAGAGTTTTCCTTTCAAGGAGCAAGCGTCTTTTAATTTCTTGGCTTCAGTCACCATCTACAGTGATTTTGGAGAAATCTGTCCAAAGAAATAAAGAAAATCAGAAAATAAATCTGTCACTGCTTCTGCTTTTCTCTCTTTGCCATGAAGTGATGGGACTGGATGCCACGATCTTAGTGTTTTTTAATGTTGAGTTTCAAGCCAGCTTTTTCACTCTCCTCTTTCACCTTCATCAAGAGACTCTTTAGTTCCTCTTCACTTTCTGCCGTTAGAGTGGTGTCATCTGCATATCTGAGATTGTTGAGATTTCTCCTGGCAATCTTGATTCCAGCTTGTGTTGCATCCAGCTGGGCATTTCACATGATATATTCTGCATAGAAGTTAAATAAACAGGGTGATAATAGATAGCTTTGATGTACTCCTTTTCCAGCCTCGAGCTGGATGCTGTGTAAATATAAATACAGTCTTGTTAGATATTATCAAATTCCTCAAAGGGTTTTCATCAGTTTACAATTCACCAATCATTTTCATCTCATAACAAAAAATTCCCCAAATGTAAACAAATCTGCATTAGTGGAAAAAGAAAAATTTGAAAGAAGTAATTTGCTTTACTGAACTGGTAAAGTTAGGGACCAGGGTCTGCTTCATCCTCAGGCACCTTGGGGTGAGAACTTATGTGAAGTCGATCAATCGTGTGGGACTCTTTGCGACCCCATGGACTGTAGCCCACCAGGCTCCTCAGTCCATGGGATTTTCCAGGCAAGAATACTGGAATGGGTTGCCATTTCCTTCTCCAGGGGATCTTCCTGACCCAGGGATCAAACCCGGGTCTTCTGCATCATAGGCAGATGCTTTACCATCTGAGCCGCCAGGGAAGCCTTACCAGAACGTGATAGAAACACGCGCCTCTACCACTCTTGTCTACCAAACTGAGCACATACATTCTGAACCTGGTATTCCGCTATATTATGAAATAAGTGTGCGGGGAAGAAATCAGTTGGAACCAGGCCTCATTTCTGTTCTCAATTCGTTCACGTTCTTGCTCTGTAAGTTTGGGGAAGTCATTTGTTGTCACTAAGACTCCTCTCCTCATCTGTAAGATAGAGATAAAATAACATGTTCCCCGACACCCTAATAGGCTGGTTTAAGGAGCAAACGTGTATGCCCTTTAAAGACAGAAATGCCTGGATGCTGTCTATCTGTCTACAGGTCTATCAGTGGTTTCCGATTGTCCGATTGGTCCATAGTCTTTGAAACATCTTACTTCTAAAAAAGGGAGGGGAGGGAACATTTGACTGAAATGTTGCAAATCTGCATTTTCTGGTTCATTTTCATCCTCACCACCGTGAACACACCAATCGACAGTGCTCTTTCATCTCTCTGGATCTTATCGTCCATCTTTATACTATAAAAGGGCTGAACTTCACCTGTGAGATGCTGTCTTGTCCCGAAGCGTTCTGCTTCTTCAGGGAGCCTACGTGAAGCCCACAGTGAGAGCGTGAGCAGGTCTGAGAGGAAAGCCACACATTCTCTTTAAAGAGCTTCGCCAAGAAATAGATGATTTCAAAACGGAACTTTAACAAAGAGGCCGGTACAGTTCCTGAAAGTCGAAGGTCATTTTTCCACCCACGAGGGAAGGCACTAACCACCTCTGATCCAGGGGAAAGCACTTAGGTTTTTTTCCTTAAGACCTCAGATAATTATTTTGAGCTTAGTTGGCTCACAAAGAAAGATTAAACATTAAAAAAAAAAAAGGCCGAGTGAGAAGAGGCTCTTTCGTGCATCTCCAGGCATTGTCACTCAGGGCTGGACTCAGGAGACCAAGAAATAAAAGCAGCCCCTTCCTGCAGGAAGAGAAGAGAAAAGCTGGGAAGGGGAGGGGCGGTATTCAGGAGCCTGACTGTGATTTCTTAATCCACCTGCACCAAAGAGCCTGATGCGTGATTCCACCCCCGCTGGACTAGGTTTCCAGGAGCCTGGGGTCCCCTGGCTCAGGCCACCTCGTGCATGGATGGTGTTCACCGCCTCATGGGTCAGGCCTGGTTCACAACTGCAACCCAGCCAGGCCTGAGTGGACCCGCTGGGCATCCCTGCTGGACCCCATCTCCTTCTCGCAGCGGCTCTTAGAAAAACCCCACTGTTCTTCTCAACCCTCTCCTGGAGTCATGAACAGTCCCCTCCCCACGCCCAGACGAGTTTCCAGAAAAGATGCCCGTCCGGGTTGCCTTGTGCCACCCTCCTGGAAGGACAGCGCCCACGGCCCGGGCCCCAGGGCGCGCCGCCACCCCTGCAGCCTTGCCTCCTCCGACCGCTCCAGCTCCTCCAGCGCCGGCTGCCCTGAGGACCGGAGGCTGCGCAGGCCGCCTTGCAGGACCGAGGCCCTTCCCTCGGCCAGGACACCCTGCCTGGGGCCCAGTGCCACTGTTCGCGCGCCACTCACTGCCGCCTGCCCCAGGAAGCTCTCCCACTCTCTCCCCTCCTCCCTGGAGGACACACTGTTCCATCCTTGGACGGCACCCAGGGGACCAGTCAGAGACCCCGAAATCCCAGGGCACTGGCGCAGTCAGGCTTCCGGAGCCAGAGAAACGCCGCCGTCCTGCCCTCACGGAGCAGCGAGTCTGGGTACGGGCTGCCTCCTTAGCTGGTCAGGGGCTCAGCGATGCCCAAGCCGCCCCAGGTACCTCTCGGCCTTTTCTTCCTGCTGGTCCCTTCATGGCAAGAATGGCTGCTTGGAGCCAGGTGCCATTTCTTGTTCAAGGGATGAAGATGAGAGCAGAAAAGTGACAGTGACTGGCACCTGCTTTTTCAGGAAAAAAGGAAACCTTCACTGGAAGCCGTCGGCTTCCCTGGCAGCTCAGAGGTAAAGAATCCACCCACCAGTGCAGGAGACTGGGGTTCAAACCTTGGGTCAGGAAGATCCCCTGGAGAAGGGAATGGCAACCCATTCCAGTATTCTTGCCTGGAAAATCCCATGGACAGAGGGGGGCTACCTATAGTCCATGGGGTCCCAAAGAGTCGGACATGATTGAGCGACTGATGAAGAATAAATAAATATATCACTAACACTTGTGAAAATGCCTCTCTCAGATTTGAGATTGTTCTCAACATACTCACCAAGGTCTGAAAGGTTGGAGATTCTCCTGCAAATCTGGAGTGTTCCTCTAAGAAATGCTAAGAATTTGACTAACATACAAATCAAAGAAGGCACTGTCACAGCGTGTAACCCATTTAAAGTTGGATCTTTGGGGAAAAGTTCTCTTTCAGTTACTTATTTTGGTAACCATGGCAATGCTGAAACAAATGTATACAGTAAGTGTGGTAAAAGGATTATTGTGGCATGTGTACACACACATGCAACTCAAATAAAGAACAAAATGGAAAATTTAACACAACCGCATTATCTGTGGAAATTCTGTGCACTTGAGTACAGATGGTAATAAATATCTTTAATTTATTTAAAATATCTTAAAGTCTCTTCAAAAAATTTTCCTGTGTCCACCAATTGGCTTTTTTTAATTTAAATTTATTTATTTTAATTGGAGGCTAATTACTTTACAATGTTGTATTGGTTTCGCCACACATCAACTTGAGTCTGCCACGGGTGTACACATTTTCCCCATCCTGAACCCCTCTCCCACCTCCCTCCCCGTACCATCCCTCCGGATCATCCCAGTGCACCAGCCCCAAGCATCCTGTATCGAACCTGGACTGGCAATTCGTTTCTTATATGATATTACACATATTTCAATGCCATTCTCCCAAATCATCCCACCCTCTCCCTCTCCCACAGAGTCCAAAAGACTGTTCTATACATCTGTGTCTCTTTTGCTGTCTTGCATACAGGGTTATAGTCACCATCTTTCCAAATTCCATATATATGTGTTAGTATACTGTATTGGTGTTTTTCTTCCTGGTTTACTTCACTGTGTATAATAGGCTCCAGTTTCATCCATATCTTGAGACACGTTTACGTTAAATATATGCTAAAAACAGCTAATAAAATATTTGACCTGCAAATAATTACAAAAGGAAACAATACAATCATCAGAGTTCATAGATGGCAGAAACTGGGAAACACACTGCAGGTGGGAAGAAAAATAAGAAAGAAAAAGAAAATCAGAAATATGACTGGAGACTTTCTATTTGCTCACAGAAACAAGGATGTAAGATCCATCCTTCTCATGGTCCTCAAGTTTGAAGCAACCGTCCCTGTTAACAAAGAGTTTGAATTTAAACAGCTGAACAAGCAAGCACTCTGTGACCTGGATTTCAGCTCTTCCCAGTTGCTTATGATCTCATCCTTTCATTTGTTTGGCCCCAGAAAATGCGTGTGGAGCACACAGGGCACGGCAGAGGCTATCCATGCCTGGCGGGCTCTGCGCCTGGCGGGCTCCACGCCTGGTGGGCTCCGCGCCTGGTGGGCTACGTGTCTGGTGGAGCTGACCATCTCAGGGCTGGTGAGACAGATGATGAGATGGGAACAATGTGTAGCCACAAGTTATAGTTCACGCTATGAGGGAAAACGACCCCGAGCGCGCAGAGATCCCCGTGATGCTCTGTGTTTGGGGTTGAGATGCAAAGCAGTAGATGTCTTTGAAGTGGTATTTCTCACAGGACCTCAAAACAGCGCAGGCCTTCACCAGGAGAGGAGGAGGCGAGAAGTTGGTGTGGGGGAGGAGGGCGGCCTGTGAGCTGCTCAGGAGAGAAAGAGCCTTCTAGACACAGGGGAGCGGTGGGCCGGCCGGGGAGACGCGTGATAGGAGTGAGGACACGGAAAGAACCAGGTGACGTGGGCCCGGGAACCGGCACTCGAGATCAGCTTACCCCAGGGCAACCGGCGGGCGGCTAAGAGTCGTCAGAGTCATGGCAGACCCACGGTCTTCCTTTTTCTGAGGTTCGGCCGTTTCCCTGCCTGCTAGCCATGGACCCAGTCCACGATGATCTCTGCAAGTTTCTAGAAAGCAAAGGAGTCTCCCTGACTGGCAACAAACCCTAAGAAAGGAACGTTTTTGAAAAATAATCTCATGATCAGGGGCAGGCTTGCCAGGTGTTCCTCTCGGTAAAGAACCCGCCTGCCAGTGCAGGAGACATAAGAGAGCAGGTTCAACCCCTGGTCAAGAAGATCCCCTGGAGGAGGGAATGGCAACCCACTCCAGTATTCTTGTCACAGAGGAGCCCGGCAGACTACAGTCCATGGGGCTGCAAAGAGTTGGACACAACTGAAGCGGCTTGGCACGCACTCCCTTACTTAGAGACAGAGACGTTAGGATCTTCTCAGAGACAAAGTCATCAGGTGAGAAGGAAACAGAGGGCAGGACAGATGTGCTGTGGGGGGTGGTCCAGAAGGGCAGGCCCAGACAGGAGGCGGACCAACAGGGAAGCAGGGGGCGTGACTAGGACCACCCACCATTCCACCCTCCCCTTCTGCCTGAGAAAGAGAACTATACAGCCCAGCACGGCTGACAAGTTCCCCAGACCTCACCTGCCCATGGACATGGCCCCCGTGGGTGAGTTCCCCCTCGTGGCTGGCGCAGGAGCTGAGGTCCGTCTGCCCAGGCCGAGGCCCAGGAGAGACGAGGCGGGAGCAGCTGCTCTGCGCTCTCCTTTGCTTGCGGCCCGAGTGTCTGCACGATCTGGGAGGCCTCGGGCTGCCAGACTCAGCCCCAGGCCCTGTCCCAGCCTCCAGCAGCTTCACGGCCGGTCCCGTGTGATCGCAGCAGAGGGTCTCTGACTAAGAAAGGCTGAAGGGCATCAGTCCTATGCCCTCCTGGCCCCTGTGCCACACCTGTGGCAGGAAACTTGAGCTTCCCGCCATGTCCACAACTGTACTCAGGGCAGAAAGTGCAGGGCAGAGCTTGAGGTGGTGAGCCGGGCTCGGGGAGAAGGACCAGCGGTGTGACTCCCAGCTGGCAGCGTGTCCCGTCCACCCACCACCGGCCACACAATTTGCTGGGTTCAGTGAGAAATGAAAATTCGAGAACTCTTGTTCAAAAATATTAAGCATCTTAAGCAGGTGACAGGCCCGTAATAACCAAGCCGGAGCCCTACCGACGCAGGGACCGTGGGGCTGCAGGCACAGGCGTCCAGCCTCCGTCCTCCGTCCCCGTGGTGTCTGTGCCGGAGGGGGGCGGGGGGGGGGACACTGTGTCTGCCCCACCTCGCAGCAGGCTGTACACGGGGTGGGTGACTGTCCTCTGGAGCCTCAGTTGCAAACACGCGCTCCCAGTCAACACCTGCCACTCACTCCAGGAGCAGGGCCCTTGGGCCAGGACAACTTGCAAGGCTTTTAAACAGGCGCAAAGACACTGGAACAGCAGCCACCGAGAACCTCAGCCGACTGCTCTCCTGAGTGTTGACCGAGTTGTGAGCAAGCTGCTGGGTGCTGTGAGCTCCCCGAGAGCAGTGTTCTCGAGCACGGAACCCGGAGCCCTGGCCAGGGCCTTGGGGCGGTGGGCAGAATCCCGGCCCTGAAGATGCCCACGCCGCCCCCAGCCCCCAGAACTGTGATGGCAATACCCGGTATGGCAAGGGGACTCTGCCGTGTGACTGAAGCATGGACCTCGAGATGGGAGAATAAAGGATTGTCCAGCAGGCCCAGCTCAGTCTAGCCACATTTCCCAGGAGAAACACAGCCCGGCCCACACCTTGACTTCAGCTCAGTGAGACCACCTTGAATTTCTGACCTCCCGAACCAGAAGATGATGCATTCATGCTGTTTTAAGCCACTACATTGGAGGTCATCTTTACAGTAACTATACGAAATGAATACACTTAGGTTAGCAGAAACTGAACACATTGAAATGATTTTTCTTCCCCCGAATCCATTCTTACTCCTTGGAAGGAAAACTATGACCAACCTAGACAGCACGTTAAAAAGCAGAGTCATTACTTTGCCGACAAATGAGTGGGCCCAGCACATAGTCTCTTCTATGTGGTTTGACAAATAAAGGTAATAGGAAGCGACTCTTACTAGTCAAGGCTATGGTTTTTCCAGTGGTCGTGTATGGATGTGAAAGTTGGACTGTGAAGAAAGCGGAGAGCCAAAGAATTGATGCTTTTGAACTGTGGTGTTGGAGAAGACTCTTGAGAGTCCCTTGGACTGCAAGGAGATCCAACCAGTCCATTCTGAAGGAGATCAGTCCTGGGTGTTCATTGGAAGGACTGATGCTGAAGCTGAAACTTTGGTCACCTGATGCAAAGAGCTGACTCATTGGAAAAGACTCTGATGCTGGGAAAGATTGAAGGCAGGAGAAGGGGATGACAGAGGATGAGATGGTTGGATGGCATCACCAACTCGACGGACATGAGTTTGGGTAAACTCCAAGAGTTGGTGATGGACAAGGAGGCCTGGTGTGCTACAGTCCATGGGGTCACAAAGAGTTGGACATGACTGAGCAACTGAACTGAACTGAACGGAAGTGAACTGAAATCCTTTCTATGAATATGTGCCTGTAGTAGGGGTGGGAGACTAGCAAAGGAAAGATGCAGAGAGGATAAGGATGCAGTCCACTCTGGAACATTCTCAAATCGGTATAAAGGGACAAGAAAGCCTTAGTGACTTTTAGTATCTCATCTCATTTGGGTTCTGTGCTTCCCAGGTGGTGCTAATGGTAAAGAACCCACCTGCCAGCACAGGAGACATAAGAGACAGGAGTTCCATCCCTGGGTTGGAAAGATCCCCTGGAGGAGGGCATGGCAACCCCCTCTAGAATTCTTGCCTGGAGAGTCCCATGGACACAGGAGTCTGACAGGCTACTGTCCATGGGGTTGCAAAGAGTCAGACACAACTGAAGCGACTTAGCACACACGTGCACATATGTGTTCTAAGACAGCAGAAGGCACAGTTAAAGCTGAGCGTCCACAGCTCAGGGGCCCCAGCTGGGGGTGCGGTCCTCAGAACGGGCAGCGTGGAGAGGAGTCCTGGAGGAAGAGCATCTCTGAAGACATGCATGTTCGTTCGTTTGTTTGTTCTGATGAAATGCAGACACAACACAGGACTTCCGGTGGCTCAGATGGTGAAGAATCTGCGTTCAGTGTAGAAGGCCCAGGTTCAGTCCCTGGGGAGGGAAGATCTCCCGAGAGGGGAATGGTGACCCACGCCAGTATTCTTGCCTGGAAAATTCCATGGACAGAGAAGTCTGGCGGGCTACAGTCTATGGGGTCGAAAAGAGTCAGACACAGCTTAGCGACTAACACAAGACATAACACAGCTGTCTCTAACTGCACGATTCAGGGACACTGGTCACATTTGCGATGGTGCACAGCCATCACCTTTATCTTCCAACTTTTTCATCGTGCTAAACAGGAACTCTGCACCAACTAAACATCCCCACCTCCTCCCAGTGCTGGCAACCACTCTTCTGCCTCCATGAATTTGATTCCTCTAGGGAAAAGGCAATGGCACCCCACTCCAGTACTCTTGCCTGGAAAATCCCATGGAGGGAGGAGCCTGGTGGGCTGCAGTCCATGGGGTCGCTGAGGGTTGGACACGACTGAGTGACTACACTTTCACTTTCCACTTTCATGCACTGGGGAAGGAAATGGCAACCCACTCCATTGTTCTTACCTGGAGAATCCCAGGGACAGGGGAGCCTGGTGGGCTGCCATCTATGGGGTCGCACAGAGTCGGACACTATTGAAGCGACTCAGCAGCAGCAGGGGCCTCACAGAAGGGGAACCATGCAGTGTTTGTCCTCTTATGACTGGTTTCTGTCCCTAGTGGCGGTCCTCCGGTTCCATCCACGCTGTAGCGTGTGTTGGAAGTGTGTTTCTTTCTACAGCTGAATGACATTCCATTGCACAGGCAGGCCACATTTTGTCCTTCCATTCATCACCAGATCAACATGAGAGTGATTTCTGCCTCTTTTCTGTTGTGAGTCACGCTGCTTTGAATATCAGCATACGAGTATCAGATGTGTGTTCGATTCAAAGATAAAGTTAGGATTTGCCGGAGATGAGAAGGAAGTTGTAACAAGAGGTCTCCTCAGAAATCTCTCTCCACTGCCGACGCTGCTGCATGCTACAGTTGAGCTGGAAAGTTCCATGTTGCTGGGACACAGGAGTGATGTAACTACTGCACCAAGGGCATTCAACAGGGGGGATGTCAGAATGTAAGGCTGAGACTAAGCTGCAGCTGTCCAGGTCAATCTTATGTAAGGGATTTTCCAGCACGTTGAGAAGAGAGTGAGCGTGAGCAGCTTGTCTCTTGTGGAGAGTGTTTGAAAACCTCCAGCTCTAGCAGCCGGAGGAGAGTGGCCGGGAAGCCTGTATGTAGTCGGACCTTTGCTTGCTCTGACAGAGAAGCAGCGTTTACCGTGAAGCCATCACAGCAGCATCTGCCCCTTCCTCGGGCTGACCCCAGGGGCCTCTGGCACTGGGCAGTACCCTCCTCCCCGGCTTCTCCAGCAGAGCCCTGCTGACCCCAGAGCTTTACCAGAGCAACGTGGATGGATGCTGGCGTGGCCCAGATCCAACAGCACCCTCAGAGCACAGCATTGCTCATCTTGTTTGTTAACCTGAAAGCTTTTTTTTTTTTTAACTTAAAAATACCTCTGACTCTAGTAGGTTTCAGACCACACCCAGTGGGCTTGCTGGAGAGGGTCTGCATAGGTTCTGATAATGGCAACCCGCTCCAGGGCTTGGCCATCCCAAAGTGTCCTTGGGAAACCTGGTGCCTCCCTGACTCCAGCCTGAGCCCCCCTCCCCTGGGGGCAGCGACCCACGGCCTCCAAGTCTGTGCCCCTCTCTCTGTGGGTCCAGCACCAGCCTCTCCTCCCACCTCCCAGGCAGGGGCTCGGCAGTGGGGAGGGCTTGGGGGAGCGCGGAGCAGGTGCAGGGATGGGGTGCTTGAGATGTGGCCGGTGGATCTTCGGGGCTGGTGTAGCAGAGGCGTGCGGGGGCGCGGAGGGAGGGGGTTGGGGAACTGAGCGCAGCAGTGAAGGCGGGGGCGAGCGGGGCGCGGCAGGGGGGATCCGCAGAGGACCCAGGGCAGCCAACGGCGGCACCCTGGCAGCCGGCCCTCGCGCGCCCCTCGCGGGCGCCCTGCGCCCCCATCCCCGCATCCCCCGCCCGCGCCCGCGGCTGCTGTCGTCAGAGCTGCCTGCGTCAATGCCGCCTGGTGACACACACAGCTTGTTTTTTATTCCTCCTTTTTCTCAATGAGAGGAGCCTAATGGGATTTTTATTATCAGACTCATAAATCAAGCGGCTGGGGCCATCAGACCTGGCACGCATCCAGCCTCCCCACTCCCCGCCGCCCGCGCGAAGCGGGGCTGAGCCTCCTGGCCTCCTTTAGAGGAAAAACTTGAAATAGTTCCACTCTGCGCGGTGAGGAGCGCAGATCCGCGCGGGGGCCTGGACGGCCGCTGTGCACCCCGCGCGCGCGCCCAGAAACGGGGAACACGCGATCCGACCCAGAGCAGGGTGCACAGGCCGCCCCCCGCCCTAGGCTAACGTCCCGTGGGTGGGCGCTGATGGTGCGGAGCAGGTAGCTTCTTCTGTGTGGGTGTGTTATTGACACGAAACAGACCATCAGCCATGAATGCAGATCAGGCAGCAAAGACGTCAGCAGCCGCGGGAGGCAGGAGCCTGCATGCTTCCGCATGCTAATGCCCGGCGCACGCAGATGGCCAGCAGGACAGACAGGCCCTCCTGTGTCTCCACAAGGCCTCAGTCAGAGCAGTGGGGGAGCCCCTGCAAGAGCTGGGAGGTGCCCGGCCAGGTTAATCCTCAGAGGGCTAGTCCCAGAAGAGTTAGTCACTGGGTCCTGTCCTATTTCTGTGCGACCCCATGGACTGTAGCCCGCCCAGCTCCTGTGTTCATGGGCCTCCCCAGGCAAGAATATTGGAGGAGGCTGCTGTTTCCTTCTCCAGGGGATCTTCCAGACCCAGGGATCAAACCTGGATCTCCTGTATTGCAGGCAGTTTCTTTACCATCTGAACCACCAGGGGAGCCGCAGGAACCGCTCCTTATCTCCATTGTTGGTTCCAGCATAGGCTGCAGCCTGGTGGCTTCACGAGGAGGCCCAGCCAGGCGCAGGGACCAAGCCAGTGGGGCAGGGACGCGGTGGGGAGGGCGCGTCCCTCTTGCAGGCCTGGCCCGGGTGCAGGACTGAGCTCCACCTCCGGGAGCTACCCTCAGAGGCGATCCGAGTGTTCTGGCCTGTTATCTGAACGGAACCCACAAGCTCTGCAAGCGGGTCATCTGGGCCCTAAGAAACCAGGTCTCCCAGAGCTTCCCTGAGAGAACCGCTCTGTCTCCTGGATCTTCTCTGGGCTCAGAACCAAGAGCAGAACCCACAGAACCTGCTCACAACTTTCAACTAAAAGTGAGCATCCAGAGCACACAGCCTTGGAATAAAGTAACTGTAAAGACTGTGGCCTGATTTGTTTGAAATTTATAATAATTTGGGGCTTCCATGTCACCCCACTCCACTACTCTTGCCTGGCAAATCCCAGGGACGGGGGGAGCCTGGTGGGCTGCCGTCTATGGGGTCGCACAGAGTCGGACACGAATGAAGCGACTCAGCAGCAGCAGCAGCAGCTGGTGACTTAGGTGATCAAGAATTGGTTCGCAATCCAGGAGACCAGGATTCAGTTCCTGGGTTGGGAAGACCCCTGGAGGAGGGCATGGCAACCCACTCCAGGATTCTTGCCTAGAGAATCTCTACGGACAGAGGAGCCTGGTGGGTGCAGTCCATGGGGTCACGCAGAGTTGGACACGACTGAGCAACTAAGTACACATAATAATTTTAACTCTCCACCCCCCACCCCCGCCCCCGCCCCCCCCCCCCCTCTCCCCCAACGCCAACCCCGA
>SJYC01072254.1:0-11910 GCA_006408675.1 Madoqua kirkii
AATAACAACCAGGAGCAGAGCAGCTGTCTCTGCTCTCTCCAGCCCCAGACTCTTCTGATCTTAAAACTGCAGAGGTCCTGGGCTGGAGAGCCGGGCTGCACACAGCCACAAGGAGCTGCTTGTCACAGTCACTGCTGCGTCCAGGCGTCCAGGGCAGCGTCAGCCACACTTTCTCCTTTTCCCTGCTCGGGCACAGCAGGACACGCTCCTTGCATGTGTGTGAACTTCTGTCAACTATCACCAGCTAAGGGAGGCGGGTGTTTAGAGGGATAGCATTCACTCCCCAGTTCCCCACATTCTTCACTCCAGCAAGAGAAACAGAAAGAGAAGAACTGAGAAGAGGACTTGTGAGCAGCTGAAGGAGAGACATGTGGAAAAGAAAAATGAATACTCGCAACTTCGGTTGGCTGTTTGGATGTAGCCCACAGATGTCCAAGATGACATCTTTCATCTGGACTGTGGTACACAGCAGTTTGGGATGTACACCAACAGCCAAAGAAATTGGCATAAGGACATTATAGTCTTCAGGACTGTTTCAAATATAAGCTCCATCATTTCAGTGTCTAAGCGCAGGTTCTGCTATGAATGATCTTTATGCCCTGCAAAAGTCGGTTGGTGCAAGAAATATACAACCTATCTTAAGGGGTTTCCCTGATAGCTCAATTGGTAAAGAATCCGCCTGCAATGCAGGAGACCCCAGTTCAATTCCTGGGTTGGGAAGATCCCCTGGAGAAGGGCAAGGCTACCCACTCCAGTATTCTGGCCTGGAGAATTCCATGGACTGCATAATCCATGGGGTCGCAAAGAGTTGGACGGGACTGAGGGACTTTCGCATCATAGCATGTGAACTGAGGGACTTCAGTGGAGATCCTAATAGGAAGCTTGCATACTGCACAGTATGAGTTAAATCTGGTTCTGTTGCAAAACGAATTCGATACAGTTTCAGCAGCAGATATAACGAATGCCAGTAGAAAATTATTCGCTTCCTTTGTGCATCAAAGGTGAGAAATGACACATTCTGCAAATATGTAAAGATATAGATGTCAGTAGACATCAGTGTGGGAGGGGGGAGTAGGATCTGCTTTGAGGGGAGAAAACAAGCATGGGTAAGGGCAGGCAGAGGAGTGGGTCCTGCCGCTGACATTCACCAAGGACGCCGTGACGGGGTGGGCACCCGCTAGCGGCTGGCTCCGCCCCTGTGACTCCGGAGAGGACCGCTCTCGCACCTTGGATCTCGGCCAGGGGGACACGGACACATGCTCCGCTGAGCAGCCGGGAGGTACGTCCACCTGACAGAGAGACCCAGCGCGCCGGTGCCTCGTTGCATGGCCACCTCATGCTGCAGGGGAAACTGAGAAATGGGGGGCGCGCCGGGGGCGGGGTGGGGGGGAGCCTTCGGAGCTGTTCGCGCCGTGGCATCAGGCGCGCGCAGTAAACAGCATCCTTTGCAGTCCCCGGGGGAGGGAAAGCCAATACAAGGACTGTGTTCCCTGCATTCCACGGCGAGAAGGTGAACGCGCCATCGCCTAGCCTGTCCCTCCTGGAGGACCTCAGTGTGTGCGGGTGAGTCTGTGCGCGCGCACGAGTCTGTAAGCACGTCCTCTGCGCGCGCACCCGCACGAAACCGACAGCAGTCCCGCGTGAGGACTGAGTCAGGAAAACCCGTAGCGCCTGCAACTTAGCCTTAAATGCATATGAATCCTGCACACTCCCCATCCTCATTTTTCATCATACTCCTCCGTCTGCGCACGAAGATATAATTTGTTTATTAGGGAGTCTGCTGAGCTCCGCTGACGTCGGCACCTCGCGCTTGGTTCCGCGGCCATCAATCAACCTGACTGCGGCGTCCCGCCCACTGCGGTAAGACGCATGCGCCGCTGGCTCAGCCCGTCTTTCAGTGGCTCAGTCGCGTCCCACTCTGCGACCCCATGGACTGCAGCACACCAGGCTTCCCTGTCCATCCCCAACTCCCGGAGCTTGCTCAAACTCACGTCCATTGAGTCGGTGAGGCCATCCAACCATCTCATCCTCTGTCTTCCCTTCTCCTCCTGCCTTCCATCTTTCCCAGCATCAGGGTCTTCCCCAAGGAGTCAGTTCTTCCCATCAGGTGGCCAAAGTATTGGAGTTTCAGCTTCAGCATCAGTCCTTCCAATGAATATTCAGGACTGATCTCCTTTAGAATGGACTGGTTGGATCTCCTTGCAGTCCACGGGACTCTCAAGAGTCTTCTCCAGCACCACAGTTCAAAGGCATCGATTGTTCTGTGATCAGCTTTCCTTATAGTCCAATTCTCACATCTATACATGACACTGGAAAAGCCATAGCCTTGACTAGATGGACCTTTGTTGACAAAGTAATGTCTCTGCTTTTCAATAAGCTTAGTTACCTTACCGGCTTAGTTACCTTACCAGCTTAGTTACCTTACCGGCTTAGTTACCTTACCGGCTTAGTTAGCCATGTACTCTTGGTATGTTTTGATTTTATTAATTAAAAGGAGGAGAAAAAAAGCAAAAGAAATATTGAAGGACTGTAGGATTGTGTTTTAAAAATGCTTTTCCCATGTGAAAGATTGGCATGGTGAGATTAGAGGCACATTTCATTGCTAAGTAGGTTCTTGCTGAAATTACAGTGAGTTCGGTGAAACTGTGTCAGGATCCCCTCCGGAGAAGAAACGAACCTCTGGATGCTGCTGCTCCTCTTCTCTTTGTGTATCCATGTTTCAAACTGTGCGGGAAATGTCTTTATGCGTTACCGCCAATCCTTATAGGTTATGCTCCTCAATTATTTTTACCAGTTTCAGCACATAAGTTTGTGCGATCATGTTAGCTTTCTAATATACTTATTTCATTGTGTAAAGGAAATGAGAGAGATGAATTAAGCATATCTTTAATTGAATTAAGCTTATGGATTAAGCACAAATGGTTACAGATGAAACATAGTTAATACTTGCAAAGTTCCTATAGGTTGTAGGGTAACAGTAGTGGGGCCGCTGTTAGCCAAACTGCTAGGTGTCTCATCGCAGGCACACAGGGGACCTTCTGGAAAAATCACAGCTCCTGCTCTGAGAACTGGTCTCTGGGCCTGGGTACAACAGGGTTAACAGTCTTGAGTAAGTAGAGGTAGCAGACGTATCCTGGATCCTCAGAGTTTCCAGAGGTGGAAACCGGAAGATGGGGAAATCAGAGAGAGAGCCAGGTGCTCAGGTCTGTCTTGGGAAAGTGGCCATGAGTGGGCACCAATCGACTGCCCAGAGCCGCCCTGAGAAAGAGCCACAAGTAGGAGAAGCAAAGGCAGCGTCTCAGGGTGCTGGAGGCTGGCGGTGTGAGATGAGGTGTGGGCAGCCTTCTGTCCCCTCCGAGCCTGCTCGACCCTGGCTGGCCTCTGCCAGCTTCTGGAGGTGCTGATGACCCTCGGGGTCCCCCTGACCACAACACGTGACTCTCAGCCCTGCCTCGGGGGTCCCACAGCCTGCTCTCGGCCTGTCTCTGCTGTTCTTCTAAGAACCCCAGTCCTTCTGGTTGGGACTCGCCCAGATGACTTCATCTTAAGTGTGCCAAGACCCTATTTCCCCACGAAGTTACAGTCACAAGTATGGGCTGAGAACTTCAGCCTAACTCTTCAGACGACATGATTCAACCCACAGCTGGTGTTCTGGGGTTGCCCCGTTTGGAGGGCCTCTCACTCAGCCCATGAGGAACTCGTCCTGAGTTTCTCAAACCACGCAACTGAGAGCAACAGAGGGCGTTAAGTCTGGGGCTTTCTCAGTATCTGTCATCACGGTGTTTCAAGCCCGATGGCATCAACGGCCTGGATAGGACCCAGGTCAGCAGCAGCAGCTACAGGGATACCCTGACCCTGCAGGGGGCGGGGGGTACTGATGAGGTGATGTGGGGTCAGGCCTGCCAGCAGGGAGGCTGGCACCCGGGAGAGCGAGGCGACGGCAGGGCCCACGCCAGGGGAGGAGAGGAATAGAGGAGACTCCAGATGCAGGCTTAGCGCCCAGGCTGCCCCGGCCCTGCCCTCTCTTCCTGTCCCTCTCGGGCTGGTGAGGTCTGGGGAGGCAGGGGCGGCCCTCCTACGCTGAGCACAAGTGGACCAGATGGCTGGCTGGAGCTTCTCTTTCATCCCGCTGTGTGCTCGTTGCGTAGGAACTCACGGGTGACTCCGATGCGTGCTAGTCTATGAAATAGCTCACATGTGAGGCACAGCCAAGTCAGTGATTTCCCTCTGTCTTCCCTTGAGTCCTAGAGTTGGCAAGAGGTGCCCCAAGGAACACTCCACGCATGAAGGGGAGGGGTCCTGAGTCTCCCAGCTCAGGGCTCAAAACGGCCACCTCACGCTCAGGAGGTCTCTGGCCCTCACAGAGTGCATGTGGCTTGCGAAGGATCTTATCTGAAGGATCTTATCTGGGTTGAAAGAGCTCAGTAGGCTAACTAAGTAATGGATGCCCGTATTTGTAGGACAGATGCATGGGGCACCTGTGTTCCAAGCATTATTCTAGGTGCTAAGATACATCCATGAACAAAAATAATATCCCCTGCCTTTGTGGGATCATCATCCTATTGGATGACGGATAGTTAAGGATAAAACATAATAAATGCAGATGTTATGATAGAAGGTAATCTATGCTTTGGGTAGAAATACAGCAGTATAGGGGAATAGTAGGATAGGAAGAATCGAATTTGCCGAGAGGGCAGCACTGGAGCAGAGCTGGGCTGGTGAAGCAGTCGTAGCGTGGGGTCCACACCACAGTACTGGCAAGAGCCGTAGGGAGGTGCGGTTGTGGCAGACAACCCCCAGGCACAGCCGGCGGGAACCACGGATACTAGCGGCTTCTGGAGAGACGGATTCCTGATCGCTTAACTGCTCACCCAGTGTGTGCCGTCACTGTGGCCACGCCGAGCTGCTGCTGCTGCTGCTGCTGCTGCTGAGTCGCTTCAGTCGTGCCCGACTCTGTGCGACCCCATAGACGGCAGCCCACCGGGCTCCCCCGTCCCTGGGATTCTCCAGGCAAGAACACTGGAGTGGGGTGCCGTTTCCTTCTCCGGTGCTACACAGCATTAAAACTGCAATCCGCAGTGTTGTTGGCTTTACCTTTCCTCGTGGCATACGTTTCAGGGCTGGTCATGTCTGCTGGATAGAAAACCAAGAGGGGAATTCTTTCACATCGCATCATGTTCAAAATCTCAATGGACTGATAATTCGCCACCTTGGTATTGCAAGAACAGTCATCCAGTTGTAAGAAAAAATCATTTTGTCTAGGCTTACTTTTTCTGCAGTTGGATTTCTGCGTCAGTATCAGCTCCTGGATGGATGGGACATGGTTACCTTGTTTGGCATAAATACACCCGGTATATGCAGACAAGCGTCTGTGATTTCAGGCCTCCCTAGTGGCTCAGAGGGTAAAGGATCAGCTTGCAGTGTGGGAGACGAGAGTTCGATCTCTGGGTCAGGAAGATCCCCTGGAGAAAGGAATTGGTACCCACTCCAGTGTTCTCGCCTGGAGAGTCCCATGCACAGAGGAGCCTGGTGGGCTGCAGTGGCTGAGGTTCTAAAGAATCGGACACAACTGAGCGACTAACACCTTGATTTTCACTTTCCTCTGTGATGTTGTCTCACACCAGAGTCTCAGTCACCGTGTGTGGTGTTTCAGTCGCATGAGTCTGAAGTCCTTTATAAAATGCCCCCCAGGGTACCCGGGCTTCCCTGCTGGCTCAGAGGGTAAAGCGGCTGCCTGCAAGGAGGGAGACCCAGGTTCTGTCCCTGGGTTGGGAAGACCTCTGGAGAAGGAAACAGCAGCCCACTCTGGTACTCTTGCCTGGAAAATCCCATGGATGGAGAAGCCTGGTAGGCTGCAGTCCATGGGGTCATAAATAGCCGAAGGCGACTGAGCGACTTCACTTTTCCCTTTCCCCAGTGTACCAAGTCCACTTGTAAAATACTGAACTCCTATCTCTCTCTCTCTCTTTTTTTTTAATTTCAATAGTCTGTCTTTCAGGGAGCTCTGTTGGTGTATTAAAGCTTCTTTCCTTAGGTTTCGCTTGTAAATGCCACTAGAATTTTAGTGGCTTCACTGCTTTATTAGCCATTCAGTTCAGTTCAGTCGCGCAGTCGTGTCCGACTCTTTGCGACTCCGCGGCGGCAGCACGCCAGGCCTCCTGCCCATCACCAGCTCCTGGAGTTTCCTCAGACTCGTGCCCGTTGAGTCAGTGATGCCATCCTTATCAGCCAGCGCACCTCTGCAAATACCGTTCTCTGGTTTGAGCACTGACTGTGACTACATAACCAACCAACAGCAGACCCAGGCTCACGCTTCCGAAGAAAGCTAGGGAGACTTCCGGCCTTAATTTCTTTAGAATAACTTTCACGACGCTCACTGGGTTTGCTACTACCAGGCCACTAGCAGCAGCAATAAACCAAGTTAAATGACACAGAGTGTGCGGCTAAACCCATACTTCCTGCTGAGAAACTTGAAGCTCTCCTAGAAGATCAGAAGTGAGCCAGAGAAGTCCCCTCTCGCCGCTGCTTTTCAGCATTGTCCTGGAATTGGTTTTCATCCATTTCCCCCTCAATTTTGTTTACACACATCACTGTAAAAGTTTAAGGTGTGCGGCACAGTGACCCGACTTACACTGTGAACTGAGTTTCAATAATATCCACTGTCTTATAATTACAAAAGCAGGAGGAAAGGTGCTCTTTTGGTTGTGATGAGAACTCGGGATTTGCTCTCTTAACAACTCTCCTGTGTATCACGCAGCAATGTTAGCGCAAGTGATCATGTTACATATTGCATCCCCATACCTGCTTATCTGTTCAGCAGAGACTTTTGTTCATTTATCTGAAATTTTAGAGGAGTCTAACTGCTGCAGGCGGATCAGGGCTTGCCTGGACGTGGAGGGTTGGTTGACAACCGAGAGAACTCTTGGGTGTGACGGAAACATTCTATAGCTAGATTCTGGTATATGTGGCATTTATATGTATTTATATGCCCTCTTCTCGTGGGCATCTCAGGTGACCCCTCCGTCCTTCAAGCCCTTGCTCAGAGCCACCAGCACTGGAAACCACAGCCACAGAGCTGAGCCCAGGACCCCGGGGCAAAGGAGACCCTCTCTCCCTTCTGACTCACACTTGGCAAAGCAGAGCTCTTGGTGATACTGTGTTGCACAGAGTGTTCAGTGAAACATCATTTTGTGGTTTTTCCATCATCCCCAGCCTACGGGTGGATGGCATCCTGGTGGTGGGGGAAGTGGACTGCATTCATACACCATAATCTCGTTCGTACATCTACAACTGCACTGCTATATATTTGGCTATATTTGCCAAAACTAATCAAACTGCACACTTAAACGGGGTGTGTTTCTGTTTGTGAAAATCATTCTTTAACAAAGTTAAAGTCGCCTTAATGAACTGAGTCCTAAGAGAGAAGAAATGTGAAACTCCAAGGCTCAAGACACCAAGCTCAGCTCTAAAAATCATGCCAAGTGGCTCCCTGGTGGCCGTAAGGGTCCTTCCACCCCACCAGGGTGAGCTGCGGAGGAGGATGGGAGCTCTGTAGAAGCCATCCCTTACTCTATTATGTGAACATTCCTATTTAATGGAAGGGAGACACTGGTCAGTGGGTGGCTCAAAGCACCAGGAAAAGCCAGACTCCAGGCCCAGAGAACCCCGCTCCCCATCCGGTCCTTCTTCTGGTTCCCCGCCCGAGCTCAGCAGAGGTCAGGAGACATGGGTGAGGTGGGGACGCCCCAGCGCCCGCCCTCAGCCCAGCCCCCACGCCCTGGACCTGCAAGCCTAAGGCAGCGGGAGGTGGGGGATCCTCGGGCTGGGGGGTTGGGGGGGGTTGTTGAGAGCGGCTCCGCAGTGGCTCCTTTCAGAGCCATTTGCATTTTTTATAGCTTCGGGCAATCTACAGTGTAGGGGCCCCAAGCCACTGCAGAGCAAACACGTGAAAAATTCACCACAGCCCACATTAAATATATATGGGTTTAGCTAAATTGCAGGAAACTAGTTGCTATACTTTTTGTGGACATTTAGTTACACATGCATTTATTTCAAATTTTCCTTGTTTTCCTCACCCACAAATAAGAGCCAATTTTTTCCCCCTCTGCCATCCTTAAAAATTTCAAAATCTCCAGTAGAGGAGGCCTCTGTGTCTACCAAGCCTAACATGTTAAATAGTCTTTCCCTTCACGCAGCTGTTTCCCACACCCTGGTTGGACTACTTTTTCTTTAAAGTTTCCATTTCATTTAAGGAGTGCTCTCCCATACCTGGGTGGGGGACGGGGCAGAGTGCTTGTCGCCTGCCCCTCTGGCGTCCATCAGGCCAGTCCTTAGCCTCCTCCTTGTTCACCTGGCCAGGCTGAGGGGCTGGGCTGGGCTGGACCAGGGGTCCTGCCTCTCTCACCAGCTCCGGGGGCAGCAGAGTGGGGCTGCCCCTTGTCCTAGGCTGGGTTCCTGTCTAAGTAGTTCTCGAGGAAGAGCTCCCAGAAAGGCCAGTCAGGAGGGGGCAACACAGGAGAGGGCAGAGAAGAGAGAGCAGAAGTGTGCTGGGGGGGGGGGCAGCAGGGGAAAAGGGGGACACAGCTTCCCCAGGGAGCCTGGAGCCAGCATCTCGCTGCCCTCACAGGCAGGCAGAGAGCGCCCCAACCTCCAGGACAGGCCTCAGGAGGGGGCACTGAGGCCACTCTCAGGGCAGGGGGGCTACAGGTCCAGGGGCCACGCCGGGCGCAGCACTCTGGTGCCCAGTGCGTCAGCAGCGGGGGCTTCCCAACCATGGATTTCCAGGATCCACCCCCAAGACAGAGATATTTGCAGAAACTTCCCAGGAATTTCAATTGCAGACAAGTTTGGGGCGCACTGAATTTTAACTGGAACAGCCCTGGCTTTAACTCTCCCCAGTAACAGGCGTCCATAGCCTGTTTCTGGCACCTTCTCTGGTGGGCATCTCAGGTGCCCCTCCCTCCTTCAAGCCCTGCTCAGAGCCAGCAGCACTGGAAACCACAGCCACAGAGCCAAGCCTGGGACCCCCGGGGCACAGGATACCCTCTCTCCCTTCTGACTCACACTTGGCAAAGCAGAGCTCTTGGTGATACTGCGTTGCACAGAGTTTTCAGTGAAATATCTTTTTTTGGACACGTGAAAAATTCACCACAGCCCACATTAAATATATATGGGTTTAGCTAAATTGCAGGAAACTAGTTGCTATACTTTTTGTGGACATTTAGTTACACATGCATTTATTTCAAATTTTCCTTGTTTTCCTCACCCACAAATAAGAGCCAATTTTTTCCCCCTCTGCCATCCTTAAAAATTTCAAAATCTCCAGTAGAGGAGGCCTCTGTGTCTACCAAGCCTAACATGTTAAATAGTCTTTCCCTTCACGCAGCTGTTTCCCACACCCTGGTTGGACTACTTTTTCTTTAAAGTTTCCATTTCATTTAAGGAGTGCTCTCCCATACCTGGGTGGGGGACGGGGCAGAGTGCTTGTCGCCTGCCCCTCTGGCGTCCATCAGGCCAGTCCTTAGCCTCCTCCTTGTTCACCTGGCCAGGCTGAGGGGCTGGGCTGGGCTGGACCAGGGGTCCTGCCTCTCTCACCAGCTCCGGGGGCAGCAGAGTGGGGCTGCCCCTTGTCCTAGGCTGGGTTCCTGTCTAAGTAGTTCTCGAGGAAGAGCTCCCAGAAAGGCCAGTCAGGAGGGGGCAACACAGGAGAGGGCAGAGAAGAGAGAGCAGAAGTTGCTGGGGGGGGGGGCAGCAGGGGAAAAGGGGGACACAGCTTCCCCAGGGAGCCTGGAGCCAGCATCTCGCTGCCCTCACAGGCAGGCAGAGAGCGCCCCAACCTCCAGGACAGGCCTCAGGAGGGGGCACTGAGGCCACTCTCAGGGCAGGGGGGCTACAGGTCCAGGGGCCACGCCGGGCGCAGCACTCTGGTGCCCAGTGCGTCAGCAGCGGGGGCTTCCCAACCATGGATTTCCAGGATCCACCCCCAAGACAGAGATATTTGCAGAAACTTCCCAGGAATTTCAATTGCAGACAAGTTTGGGGCGCACTGAATTTTAACTGGAACAGCCCTGGCTTTAACTCTCCCCAGTAACAGGCGTCCATAGCCTGTTTCTGGCACCTTCTCTGGTGGGCATCTCAGGTGCCCCTCCCTCCTTCAAGCCCTGCTCAGAGCCAGCAGCACTGGAAACCACAGCCACAGAGCCAAGCCTGGGACCCCCGGGGCACAGGATACCCTCTCTCCCTTCTGACTCACACTTGGCAAAGCAGAGCTCTTGGTGATACTGCGTTGCACAGAGTTTTCAGTGAAATATCTTTTTTTGGTCTTTCCATCATCCCCAGCCTACTTGGGTGGATGACATCCTGGTGGTGGGGGAAGTGGACTGTATTTATCCCGATGATAATGTCAGGATCTCCACCGATCCCATACCTCCTGTGGCTGGTAAGGACTGAGGACTGAGGCCATCTTTCTGAGGAGACTTCTTGGGCTTTCCTGCAGGGTAAATCCCTGGCAGCCTTTAGGCCAGTTCTGCTGACAGAGGAACTGCTCAGGCCAGCAACGGGGCAGCCTGTCTGATTCTCTCATTTTCTCTGGTTCTAGAAGTGATCTAAGTCCTCTCCTCTTTCTCCCCGAGATGCTTTTCACCAGAAAGAGCTGTTAATTCATCTAACACATCCAGTGTTGATCCTGAGTGCTTTGGGGTAAGAGGACTCTGTGTGTGTGTGTGTGTGTGTGTGTGTGTGTGTGTGTGTGTGTGTGTATTACATGCCTGTGTCCTTTTCACTTTCCACTCTTGTATCCACCAAATTGCCTGCCGTGCAGACACTGAGCACACGGCAGGCTTAGTCTCTAATCACAAAAGCTAAGTTGAGAAAGGGTGGGTGTTCAGCATTTTTTGATGTCTGTATCCAGGTGTATGAGTCAAGTTTCATGAATGACCTCATTCTAAATTTCCCTGCATGTGAAGGAAAAAATAATAGGTCTTTTAAACATTTTCTTCTATAGTTAGCCTGCTCCATTAGCTACAAAAATCATAGTATATGAAAACCTCAGTGCTTCTAATGAGCTGTTAGAATATTTTAGTTTACAATTATCACCTAAAATGAATAGTTTGTGGAACAAAGCACACGGCAGGCTTAGTCTCTAATCACAAAAGCTAAGTTGAGAAAGGGTGGGTGTTCAGCATTTTTTGATGTCTGTATCCAGGTGTATGAGTCAAGTTTCATGAATGACCTCATTCTAAATTTCCCTGCATGTGAAGGAAAAAATAATAGGTCTTTTAAACATTTTCTTCTATAGTTAGCCTGCTCCATTAGCTACAAAAATCATAGTATATGAAAACCTCAGTGCTTCTAATGAGCTGTTAGAATATTTTAGTTTACAATTATCACCTAAAATGAATAGTTTGTGGAACAGAAACCATTTGTACATCAAACTGCCAAATATCTGTAGGCTTTATGTGGTTTTTCCAGACACTCTCAGAGAAAGACCAAGAAAAGCAAAGAGGGTGTTGGTTTCATACATTTTCCAAATTACTATAAAATGCATATGAATAACTATTTCATATGCATGTGTGCATGCTAGGTTGCTTCAGTCATGTCTGACTCTTTGTGACCCTATGGAATGTAGCCCACCAGGCTCCTCTGTCCATGGAAACCATCCAGGCAAGAGTACAGGAGTGGGTCACCATGCCCTCCTCCAGAGGATCTTCTCAACCCAGGGGTCAAGCTTCAGTTCTTACTCTCCTGCACTGGCAGGGGGTGCTTGACCACTGGTGCCACTGAGGAAACCCCAATTATTTTGCATATAGTAGCTCAAAATGCAGGTCTGTTTTTTCACAGATGCAGGAGGGTGCAGGAGGGCCTAGAGGAGCCATCCCACGCTGAAGGTCAGGAAGGGCGGCGGGAGGAGAT
>SJYC01072255.1:0-29696 GCA_006408675.1 Madoqua kirkii
AACCCAGCCTGGTTAAGATAATTCCTCTCGGGCTTCTCTGATGTCTCAGTGGTAAAAAAATCCACCTGCCAATGCAGGAGACGCCAGTTCGATCTCTGGTCCAGGAAGATCCCATATGCTGCAGAGCAAGAAAACCAGTGCAGCCCAACTACTAAGCCCATGCCACAACTCCAGAGCCCTCGCACCTCGAAGCCCCTACAGTGAGAAGTCCAGGCACTGCAACTAGACAGCAGTCCCTGCTCACCATGGGGTCGCAAAGAGTCGGACACGACTGAGCGACTGAACTGAAGTAAAACTGAAGGCACACGTTTCAAAAAAAACACCACAGGATGCTGTTTGGAGATATGCCAATCAGGAAGCAGGACTCTGTCTTCTGAGACTGTACTAAACAAAATGTTCTGTGTGATCAAAGAAGACATAAAATTCTGATGCACCAGCTTTCAAAATATGCACAAATAAATGGCTTTCTTGTAAAAATTTGGAAAATCATCCCTGATTATCTCTACGTAGAAGCAGAGTCTACCCACAGGTGCTAAATCTTCACCAGGTGAACTCATCACCATTCTCTTCCTCTCATTTACAAAAATATTTCCTTCCCGCTATGGGCAGGTAGCCTAAGGTAATACAAATTCTAAAGGAGATCAGCCCTGAGTGTTCTTTGGAAGGAATGATGCTAAAGCTGAAACTCCAGTACTTTGGCCACCTCATGCGAGGAGTTGACTCATTGGAAAAGACTCTGATGCTGGGAGGGGTTGGGGACAGGAGGAGAAGGGGACGACAGAGGATGAGATGGCTGGATGGCATCACAGACTCAATGGGCGTGAGTCTGAGTGAACTCCGGGGGTTGGTGATGGACAGGGAGGCCTAGCGTGCTGCAATTCACAGGGTCGCAAAGAGTCGGACACAACTGAGTGACTGAACTAACTGAACTGATTGATGGGCAGGTAGCCTAAGGTAACACAACTTTGAAACTGCATTTTATTTGTAGGTAAGAAATTTATACATAGAATTCAATACTGAGCTCTCACTGTAATTACCATGAAATTAAAGTGAAAATATAAACACTTATAAGAAGCAATTTGTGTTAGAACAGTAATATGCAAGTACAGGTGAAAATGCCACCAACCACAGGATTCAGAAGAATACTTTTCCACGAGATTTCCCTCCAACACACTGAAGTGTCAGATAAGCATGGAATCGTGTGGACAATTAATTTTAACTGAAAGTAACCCTACCTATGAGAACAAACATCGAGTAGCACGTATCAGCTAATTTTCTTCAAGTATTTAAGTACTTTTCAAATGTTTTTAAACAACTGGCACATCCATCTACCACTTCTTTTTATTGGGAAAATGTCTGATTTGTTTAACTCTGCGTACGTTGGAAAGATCCACGCCCTGGAGAAGGAAATGGCAACCCACTCCAGTATTCTTCCCTGGAGAATTCCATGGACAGAGGAGCCTGGTGGGCTGCAATCCATGGGGTCAAGGAGCTGGAAACAACTGGCACGAACATGAGGAATTCTACAAGAATTAGAGTACTATAGCTGTCACCAATTTTGTTCCAGACACACAAGTCCTCTCTGAAATTTTTATTCTGAAATTACTTCTGGTTCACAGAAAATCTCACACAGGGTAGTTCAGCTTTAGATCAGTTCAAAGAGACCATCTGATATCCAAAAAGTTAAAGATGAAAGCCACATTGCCAGTGCACTGAAATCTAATACTTTATATTAAAAGACTTCAACACCACAAAGAATGTAAGAAGCTCTCTCTCTCCATGACAATTCTGGTCATTTTTTTTTTATAGGACCTGTTTAGCCATTACAGCTAAGGAGTGCTTCAGCTATGGAATGTCTTCTTGTTGTTCAATAAAAAAAGAAAGAGGGGAGGGGAATGCAATTGCCATTATTCCCAAAGTTATCTTCCTCCTTAAAACCTCCCTTGATCTCGGAACCCTTCCCCTCTTCACGTCTCTGTTCCTTTTATACCAAAATTCCTCAGGAAGAATTAATTGGCTTACTAATTGAATTAATTAATCCTAATTGGCTCCAGTGACTTTTCTCGCTGTTATCGCTTTTTGTTTGTTTTTTAAATTGAGATATAATTGACATATAGCATTTTATTAGTTTTAGGTTTATAACTAATGTATATTACACACATATGGCAATGTATACATATATATACAATACACACACACACATATATGGGAAATAATTACCACACATCGGTACTGGCAATGGTTTTTGACACCAAAAGTAAATGCAACAATAGCCATAACTGCCCTTCCTTTCTTCATTTCCTTTTTAAGTGTTATTTTTTAGCTGTGCTACTCAGCATGTGGATCTTAGTTCTCCAGCCGCAGTTTGAACTCACACCCTCTGCATCAGACGCATGGAGTCCTAAGCACTGGCTCTCCGGGGAATTCTCAACACTCTCTTTCATTCTTAAACTCATCTACTCAGGCCAGCCCTCCCACGCCTCCAGTGGTCAGCCGTGGCCTCCACCCTGCCAAGGCCACGGTGCCCCCCTGGACCCCTCAACAGTGCCAGACACACCTGGCCCCTCCTCCACCCTCAGGCTCTTTCCTTTCTCGGGCTCCAAGGCTGGTTTTTCTTGCTACTTCATGGGCTCTGCCTTCTCAGTCTCCTTTGCGAGAGGCTTCTCTTCCCATCCGCTAAAGATGGAGTTTCATCCTGTCTATGCTGCGGTTCATGGGGTCGCAAAGAGTCGGACACGACTGAGTAACTGAACTGAACTGAACACTCCCTCCTTAGACGAGTCAAGAGTCACGGGTCCAGTGGTTTAAATGACATCAGCACACTGAGGGTTCCTAACATTATATCTGCCATTAACACACTCGATATCTCCGGTTCAAAACTGGAGAGCCCTCGATTGCTGTCTGATGTCCCACATCCGATCCAGCAGCCGGTGTGGCTCCCTTGGCTCCACTTTCGGAACCTCTCAGCACCTTCACTGATTCCCTCCTACTCCAAGCCACCGTGGAACTTGATGGGCGCGACAGCTCCCTGACTCATCTTTCTGCTGCTACTGTCCTATCCTTTTCTCTGCCCCAATCCACACACAACAACCAAAGTGTTTGAAAATGCCACTGTCTTAAATGCAAATCAAAACTACAATGAAGTATTATCTCACACAGTCAGAATAGCCAGTCTACAAACAGTAAAGGCTAGAGAGGATGTGGAGGAAAAGGAGCCCTCTTGCACTGTCAGCAGGAATATAAATTGATACAACCACTATGGAGAACAGTGTGGAGATTCCTTAACAAACTAAGAAGAAAACTAATATATGACCCAGCAATTCTACTACTGAGCATGAACCCTTAGAAAACCATAAATCAAAAAGACAAGTGTTAACTGCGCACCATTTACAATAACCAGGACACAGAAGCAACCTAGATGTCCACCAGCAGATGAATGGAAAAAAGAAGTTGTGCTACATCTATGCAATGGAATATCACTCAGCCATAAAAAGGAACAAATTTGAGTCAGTTGAACTGAAGTGCATGAACCCAGAGCCTGTTACATAGAGTGAAGTAAGTCAGAAAGAGAAGAACAAACATCATATATTTATGCATATAAACAGAATCTAGAAAAATGGTACTGATGAGCCTACCTGCAGGTCAGGAATGGAGAACAGACTTGTGGTCACAGCATGGGAAGGAGAGGGTGGACCAAAATGAAAGAGGCTCTGAAATATGAAATACAGTGGGAAGTTGCCGTTTAACACAGGGAGCTTGGCCCAGTGTTCTGTAACGACCTAAAGAGGTAGGATGGAGGGGTATGGGGGGATGGAGGATAGGATGGGGGTAGGGGCTTGGAGGCAGTTTCAAAATGGAGGAGACATGTATACATTTATGGCTGATTCACACTGTTACACAACAGAAACCAGCAAAACATTATAAAGCAATTATCCAAGTTTAAAAAAACACCACTCTCTTGCTGAAAAGCTGTTTCTGACTTAGAATAAAAGGCTACACTCTAATCATGACCACCAAGTACTACCTTTCTGCCCTTCTCACCAGTCCCCTGCTCACTGCATCTACACTTCTTCCTCTTTCTTAAGAACATTAAGCCCCTTTAGACCTCAAGGTGGCCGCACCCTCTTCCTCCAGATATGACCACAATTTGCTCCCTTCGTTCTTACAAATCTACCTTCAAACATGACCGCAGAAATATAATCTCTGACCATTTTATCAACACTCTCCTCCACGTCTCTTCTTTCTCTTTGCCTTGTTTTGTAGTCTTTGCGCGTCTGCCTGACCATTATATGTGTCTATTTGCTTTTTAGGGATTCCCAGGTGGTGCTAGTGGTAAGGAACCTACTGTCAGTGCAGACGATGTAAGAGACTCAGGTCGATCCCAGGTCTTGAAAGACCCCCTTGAGGAGGGCATGGCAACCCACTCCAGTATTCTTGCCTGGAGAATCTGATGGACAGAGGAGCCTGGTGGGCTACAGTCCGTGGGGTCGCAGAGTCACAACTGAAGCAACGTAGCACATACATCTGCTTCTCATCCCCTCTGAAGCAAAAGTTCCATGGTGACAGAGATTTCTCTATCTGCCTTACTCTTAAGTCTCCAGGGCCAAGAACAATGCCTGACAAGTAGTAGGCGCTTAATGAGTACATCAGTGAATCATTCCTATACTCACTCATTTCTTGGCTTCCCAGGCGGTGCAATGGTAAATAATTCAGGAGACACAAGTTCAATCGCTAGGTCACGAAGATCCCCTGGAGAAGGAAATGGCAGTTCATGCCAGTATTCCTGCCTGGAAAATCCCAAAAACAGAGGAGCCTGGAAAGCTGCAGGTCATGGAGTCGCAAAGAGTCAGACATGATTTAGCAATTAAACAACACCAACTCAATTCTTACAGGGGTATAGCATATATATTTCAATTGTTTATTACTTTAATACATATTAATGTCTAAAGGAGTCATTAAATATTTTTCAACTTATTTTTTTAGAGCCTCATATTGAGAGCAAACAGATTTTTAGACAGAAGCAACAGCATGAGGAAAACAAATAAGGTAGAAAATACTATAACAAATGTATGGGGAGATGGTAGAAAGCAAAGAGGAACTAAACAGCTTTTTGATAAGAGTGAAACTGAAGAGTGAAAAACTGGCTTAAAACTCAGGATTCAAAAAACTAAGATGATGGCATCCAGTCCTATCACTTCATGGTAGAGAGATGGGGGAAAAGGGCAGATTTTATTTTTCTTTCTGAGCTCCAAAATCACTGTGAAGGGTGGCTGAAGCTATGAAATTAAAAGACTGTTGCTCCCTGGAAGAAAAGCTATGGCCCACCTAGACAGCATATTGAAAAACAGAGATATCACTTTGCCAGCAAAGGTCCATCTAGTCAAAGCTATGGTTTTTCCAATAGCCATGTATGGATGTAAGAGTTGGGACCATAAAGAAGGCTGAGCACCAAAGAATTGATGCTTTTGAACTGTGGTGCTGGAGAAGACTCTTAGAGTTCCCTGGACTGCGAGACGATCAAAGTCAATCCTAAAGGTAATCAACCCTTTAGGACCCAATCGCTGGAAGGACTGATTCTGAAGGTGAAGCTCCAATACTTTGGCCGCCTGATGCAAAGAGCTTATATATTGGAAAAGACCCTGATGCTGGGAAAGATTGAGGGCAAGAGGAGAAGAGGGCTACAGAGGATGAGAAGGTTGGGTGGCAAAACCAACACAATGGACATGAGTTTGAGCAAACTCTGGGAGATGGTGATGGACAGGGTAGCCTGGTGTGCTGCAGTCCATGGGGTTACAAAGAGTCAGACAGGACTTAGTGACTGAACAACGACAACAACAATGGGAAGATGGGTGGTTTCCTATAGAAAATTTGAGGAAAGCTGGGAGAAAAGAAAGCAGGATAGATAAAAGATGAAGCTTGGAATAAAGTTGAAAGCAGATAAAGGGCAATCATGATGGATCTTCTGTGTTGGCCTGGGTTTCAAGTGTTATCTTGTAGGCAACAGGGAATCATAAAAAGGGAAACAGCAGTCAGAATTTCATTAAAAAAAATACTCTGGTCACATAGATTATATAACACACATAATCATGTCTGTTCTGAGTTCAAGTAGCAAGTTTGCTGCTCAAGGTCCATATAGAAATAAGACATGCCACATAAGTCTTAAAAAACTGTGCTCTGCTGTCTTAGTCCCTCAGTCATGCCCTCCTCTTTGCAACCCCATGGACTGCAGCCCTCCAGGCTCCTCTGCCCATGGAATTCCACAGGCAATATTGGAGTGGGTTGCTATTCCCTTCTCCAGGGGATCTTCCCAACCCAGGGATCAAACTCAGGTCTCCTGCACTGCTGGCAGATTCTTTACCATCTGAGCCACAATCATTTAACCCTTTTTCATACCTAAAAGGAATTCATAGCTTCTGGCTCACAAACCTGTAACTAATTTTCCTAATGAAATATTTTCTCAGCACGTTCCTATTTGAATATTTTCAACTTTTAATCAATTAGCTCTTCAATTCAAGAACACTTACATGACAGTCTTTAATTAACACATACACACAGTGAATCAGTTAACTTACAATACTAAACATTAATACTATATTGGGTAGTGAAACATTTAATAAGAAAATTCAACTATGGGTTTTTTTTTTAATTAGTGAAAAACTGGCATCTAATCATTCAGATAGCAAAAGAGTCTACAATTTATCCAATACAAACTTCAAATTAAAGCAAAAAAAGAGTTCAGTTCATCTAGACAAGAGGCATACAGAAAGTACTGGATGTTTAAGATTAAGACAGAAGCTTGGTTTTAATATTCAAGAAGCAAAAGGACTTTAATATTCAAGGAAGCAAAATAACTCAGAGAAAAAACAAGGTATGGTATTAGAGCCAGCTTAAATAACTTCTCACTGCTTAGTAAGCAGGTTTCAGGTTAATATCAAGTCATAGAGGATCTAGAAAAGGAATTAATTAGCACGAATAAACAAAGGCAGAACCCAAAGTCAATGACTAAGTAGATTTTCTGTCCCTGAGACTTCTTCATGTGTGCCTGAGACATTCACTGAATTGAGTCTAGGGATAAAGAAGGTCCATGCCACAGTTACACTGTAGTGCAAACTAGTTCCATTTACGCCTTCCTCCTCCACCTCCCTAATGAACCAGTCCTAACAATGAGAGTAGGGTGTTTTGCTGTTGTTTAGTCACTAAGTTATACCTGACTCTGCTGTGACCCCATGAAGTGTTGCCTGCCAGGCTTCTCTGTCCATGAGATTTTCCAGGCAAGAATACTGGAGTGGGTTGCCATTTCCTTCTCCAGGGGATCTTCCGGACCCAGGGATCAAACCTGCGTCTTCTGCACCTGCAGGTGGATTCATTACCACTGAGCCACCAAAGAAGCCCCTAGGGCAGGCGTTTAGGGAAAACCAAAAAGAAAGGCATCTGCATAGCTATTCACTACAAAGATTCAAACTACAGGAAAACCCCTAAAGATGTCTGTCTCCAGCTGGGAATACTTACAGAGTGGGTGTTAATCTTGGCCCATTTCCTCCAACTCTACGTGGGCATCACAGACAGGGGTCTATTCCAGGACTCACTACCAGTTTATATAACTTATACAACTTCTGTTCCATAAATATTTAAGTATGAAGGAGCGTAGATGTTTTAAATTTTAAAAATGACCTTTAGACGTCAACCTTAATATTTACATTCCACAGAAGTCATCACATTTTAATTACCTTTGGGAAGAAGACACAGAGCAACCATTTCAAAATGGAAAAATAGCAAATATGTACAAAATCTGAAATACTCCCTATATAACAGCATGAAAAAGAAATCTAGCTTTTCACACACAGGCTAAATGAACTATTCTTTCCTTCATGTACTTCACATTTTTATGCACCCTTTCCTAGTACCCTATAAGCTACAGAACCCTGCTGGCAAAATGCTTCTCTCTGGGGACAATTTTTTTTTAACTTGACAGAAAAAAAAGGACTTGAATTTAAACCAGTTTTTCTTTCACATTATAACAGTGCAGTGACCTCTATGAAAAACATAATGAAAAATGCAAGTCAATTCTATAAGGGAGAAAATGAAACTTGGGTTTGTGTCTACAAAGACAGCAGATATACTTTAGAATTCACACAGTTAAAACAAAGAAAATATAAAAGAATCCTATGAATGTAGAAACCCTCCTGCTGGGAAGCCAATTCTGATGACCAGCCTTCATCCCAAAATTCCTATGTTGTCTAAACAGATAGACAGCAATTCAAGAGGAGACAAAATAAGATTTAAAAAAAAAAAAAAAACCTGTACATAGACTGTACTTGCTTTAACATTCCAATAAAATTTCCAACCCACGATAAATTCAACAATTATCAAAGGAAAAGGGCATCAGACAGAGATTCAGAAAGAACAAGGCTAGTCTAATTCACGACCAGTAGTTCATAAATGCTTACTGACTTGGCTAAAGAGCTTATGATCATGGGCAGGGATCACCATCTCTCTTTCATAAGGTCAGTATCTCTCTTTCATAAGGCCGTGTAGTGTGGCAACAAGGAGTGCTCAGTGGATGCCTTTATGATCTAAGACGTAGAAGGAAGCAGAACACTTCATCCCTTTCTCCAAGGCTGTGAATGACAGTCTGGAATAGCCGAAAATAAGCACCTGGGTAGAGAATCTCCTCCCGCAATTATGAGAAGGATCACCTATATCCTGAAGGCTATAAAATACGTTGAAAGGGATTTAGCAGTTGAGAGGCAATGGCACATTTGAGTTTTAATTGGATCACTAGCTAGAATTTTGAGGCTCCATCTCAGAGGCACAAAATGAGTGACTGAAGCCAGACCAGACACTGCTGTAGGAGTACAGGCGAGAGATAAAAACTGACTGAGGTTAAGTGAAGTACGTGACGTCTCTCAGTCGTGTCCGACTCTTTGTGACCCCATGGACTGTAGCCTACCAGGCTCCTCCATCCATGGGATTTTCCAGGCAAGAGTACTGGAGTGGGTTGCCATGAGGTTAGTGGGGTAGAAAAGAAATTTGAGAGACATTTGCAAACGAAAGCAGTAGGGTGAGTATACGAAGGGGAGGGAGATGGTACTGCCTTACTGCTAGTTGCAGCTAATACTATTATCACCAAAATGTACTGTGTTTTCAACGTGTGAGCCGTGGTGATAAAAGCTTGTTCATATTATTCATTCAATCCTATTGACATCCTATTGACATTTATGGATACTATTATTCTCCCCATTTTATAGACTAGAAAAATGAAGCTCAGAGAGGTCGAGCAGCATGTCCAAGTCCATGTAAGTGGTGGAGCCACTTTATCACCCCAAGGGAAGCCCAAGATTACTGGAGTGGGTGGCCTACCCCTTCTCCAGGGGATCTTCCCGACCCAGGAATCAAACTGGGGTCTCCTACAATGTAGGTGGATTCTTTACCAGCTGAGCTACTAGGGAAGCCCAGACTTTTACTTCATTTGGAATCTTACGGTTACTCTGGGCTTCCAAGGTGGTGTAGTGATAAAGAATCCACGTGCCAAAGCAGGAGACACAAGAGATGCTGGTTCGATTCCTGGATCGGGAAGATTCCTTGGAGTAGGAAACAGTAAACCACTCCAGTATTCTTGCCTGGAAAAAATCCATAGATAGAAGAGTCCAGCAGGCTACAGTCCATGGGGTCACAAAGAGTCGGACATGAATGAGCACGTACACACCATGATGGCTACGCTACAAGCTCTTTAACAAATACCGTGGTTCAAATGAAGACTGAAGGGGAGCTGTTAACAACTTTATGTTGACACAGAGTGACCTTTCTGGTATGAGTCACTATTTTATTTCATAACGGTCAAGACCATGGACTTGGGAACTAAACTGCCTGGGTTTACATCAGGACTCTCATCTACCAGCTATGTGACTTCCAGCAAATTCCTTCACTTTCCTGAGATTTCCTAGCCAGAAATTAGAGATAATAACGGTACAAGCTCAAACAACTGTTGTAAGAATTAAATTAGTTGATCTTTGTAAAGAACTTAGAATAATGCCTTAAACTTTCTAAACACTATATAAGTCTTTAGTATATAAAATAAACATAAAAACACCTCTGGCCAAATACTGAACTTTTGCCAATGCAGTAAGCAGTGAGATGGAAAATCCAATTACAATGTGCTCCAAAGCTAATTAACCTTCAAATAAGGTGTTTTATATCTATATATTATTATAAGAAATGCCCTCCAGCAAGGAAACTACTCTTAAATAAATGCATTATTCCCTGTTTAGGAGATATACACAAAAATATGTTAACTCTATCTAATGTATAGAAAACAAATATAAGGAGAATTTGGTCTGTTTATTATTAGATTCCATACAAGTAGACAACCTCAGTTACCCTATTTGAGCAAACACAAATATAAAAGAGTTCTTATACAATTTCACTTGCCTACCTAAATTTAAGTCTCATGACACCAAAGATTGCGTTTATCTCTGAAATTTAACAGGGTCATAATTTATCATTGCGAACTTTCATGGACTAGTTCTGTCAGGAAGAAAAATAAACACAGATCAAACCTAGAAACTACACAATATGAATTCCTTTTATTTTACAATCCATTTTGAGTAATTTAAAAAAATACACAGTGATCAGCAAAAAAAAAAAATCACACAGCTATTTGTCAAAATCCCCACACCTCTAAAGAACTCACAAAGCAGGGAAAGAGAGAGCAATGGAAACAAAATGTGCCTGCGGGCATACTCCATTATTCTTTCCCAGTTTTTCCCCTTTCTTTTTTCCTTCTTCTTGGAAAATAGCCTACACAGAAGGAACAGTAATAACCTATCTCAGACATCTAAAACTGTAAAGCTTGCCTTTAATCAAACTAAATTCTATTGCCTGGAGAATTCCATGGACAGAGGAACCTGGCGGGATACAGTCCCTAGGGTTACAAAAACTCGGATACGACGGAGCAGCTCCCGCTAACACTGTCTAGCGTATCACTATATTAAGTTTCATGATCTCTCTATTTGTGTTCTGATGCACATTAAAGTTCTATACCCATTCACAACCCTATCCTTTAAAATTAGCTGTTAAAGCATTTTGTACCCAGCCGTATCCGAGAATGACTTCTAAGGTGGACAGGAAAATACTTAGACTATAGCAAGATAAAACGAAAATGTTACCAGCCAAATGGGACATCTGATAAACACAGCAGATAACCACCCAGACTTTCTGTCTTCTTTCTCTCCCAAAACATCTGCCAGTAAAGGGACAGAAAGTACATGCACCAGGACAAAAAGAAAGTTAGAAACATTTCAGCAATGCTGGAGAAACAATTATAGGTCTGACAGGCTAGAAAGCTGCTGGTCAAGTGTCTACCAGTGAGATGTGAGCCACTTCCCACACGAAACTCTGACAGGTCAGGCTGACCAAGGAGAGAGAGAGGAGCGGAACTGTCAGGAGGAGGGCTGGGTAAGCTGAATCCCCCTTCATCCTCAGTCAGTGCAGCCAGGCTATTCTCTGGAGAAAATGACCTTTACAGCAGAAACCAATGCAACCCTATAAAGCAATTATCCTCCAATTAAATAAATCCTTTTTTTAAAAAAAGGAAAATCACCTTTAGAGGCTTGAAGATTAGAGTTATTATGAAGGCCTGAAAACCAGGGCTGAACAAAGAGGGAGGCAGTGAAAACTTGCAAACAGAAAGACAGTAGGAGTCTCAGATTCACTCTCTTGATCTGCTCTCACACATGGGACTCAAATGCCCCATCTACGAGGCTGAGACTCCTCTAGAAAAATTCAATCTTTCTAAGAAAAAAGGCTTCACATACTGACAATTATGAGTCCGTGATGAAGCACCTTGCTTCCCATTTCATCACCAGACAGCCAAAATAACCTGCCGATAAACTGCACACACAGAGGAGGGGTGCTAGTCAGCACTCAGGCTTAAAAACACTTGACAGACTCCAACATATAAGGGCAATACCAAAATAAACAGAAAAAGGGGGGGCCTATGGATGTTACAAAGACGCGCACAGACGGAAGAATCCCTTAAAAGCAGAGAGAAGTTCTTTATTTAAAAATTATATTCAATATTGCCTAGAGAATCATCTAAACATAGACCCCCAAAAAGAACCTAAAATTAATATCTTCTCTATTAAATAGAGAAAGAAGAAATCATATAATAAGAACAAAATGCTATGTAGAAGGAATCATCAGTGACAAAGAAAGATATTCCTGTTATTAAAAATATAATTAATAACTAAAATTTGAAAACAAGATGTTGGAAAAGTAGGTCAAGGAAATCTCCCAGAAAGCAGAAACAAAAGAGAAAGGAACAGTAAATACAAGTGAATAAATAATATTAGAATACCAATCCCATCGTCCAGTAGATCCCAAAATCTAACTAACAGAAGTTTCCTAAATTATAGGGAAAATTGAGAAGAGGCAATTAGTAAAGTAATAAAATAAAAAAATTCCCAGAACAGAAAATCTGCAGACTTATCCTAGAACCAAATGTTGTTATAAGTCTTCAGATCCAAAGAACTCACCAAGGGCTCAGCAAGAAGAAACAAAAGGAGCCCTATAAGGAAAATTACTATGACATTGTACCATACCAGATTATAATAATATCCAAAAGACTCAGAGAGCTCCCAAAGGACTTATCAAACTAGAAATTACAATAACAGAGTTTTGAAAGTAAAAACAGAATCCGGAAGACAATACAGAACACTGATGTTTAAATTCTATAGGAAAACATTATTTTCAACTTAGAATTCTATTCCCAGCCAAACTATCATTTAAGTGTGAGAAAAGGAATAAAGGGGCCTTTAGCCATTTAAGGAACAAAAAATTAGCACCCCATATTCCTTTCCTTAGAAATACTGATGAGTGTTCTGCCAAACAAGAAAGCAGATCTTGGGATCTTGACAATCCTAAAGCAGCAATTATGGAAGAACCGGAATAATGGAGACTCCTGTGACCCAAAAGTGAGAGCTGCGGGACAGAAGTCCCCCAAAGCACTTAATCACTTAAAAGATCCCCTTCGAACCTGAGGGGGGAAATGGTAAGGGTTTAGAAAAGTAACCAAACGGGCAACACAGCCTTAATTATTAACTCAAATTGAAACAGAGCTGTCCAAGAATGGCAACATCGCACTCCACCACTGCCCTGGACAGTAAACGCTAGCACAGTCCTCATACGGAAAATATGCACCACTTTTTAAAATAAGAATGGTGACATAAGCTAAAAACACTTGAGAAGCAACATAAAAAGACCCGAACGTCACTGTCTGTATAGATTAAGAACTAGTAGAGTGAAAGAGAAAACCATAGGTGTACATGGAAGATAGGAAATTACTGTTTTTTCTCACAATCAATGAATATTTACAATGATTTCACATTTAGAATATTTAGAATGATTTCACATTTTAATGCTGTGTACATACATTAGATTTTTTTTTTAGGTAATCCTTAAAACTATGTGAACCAGTGAGAGAGGGAAACGGGAGTTGTTCAACAGATGTGAGTTTCTATTTGGCAAGATGAAAAAGTCCTAGAGATCTGCTGAACCACAATATAAGTAGAGTTAACTATACTCTTAAAAAAAGTTAAGATGGTTGAGTTTTATGTTACATATTTTTTACCATAATTCAAAAGAAAATTTAAAAATAAGTGCAAGAGAAGATTTAAGTCAAAGGAAAAGCATTTCACATTTTCCAGACAACAAATTTGACAGTAGGATTTTAGCAGCCATGATAAGTGACATGATTTAGTGCCCATAGATTTTTTAAAACAGAGCCATTATTTTCAGGAAAATTATAACTAAACCCTGACCTGTCTTTTCAGTCACTTAGTCATGTCTGAGTTCTTGTGATCCCATCGACTGTAGCCTGCCAGGCTGTTCTGTCCATGGAATTTCCCAGGCAAGAATACTTCAGTAGCTTGCTATTTCCTTCTCCCGGGGATCTTCCCGACTCAGGGACCGAACCCACATCTCCTGCACTGGCAGGCAGATTCTTTGCCACAAGTTCGACGTGGGAAGCCCAAATTCTGATACAGGAAACAAGAAAAACTTATGCAAGGATTCCATCAAGATGATACAATAAAAAAATTATACAAACACAGCAATATGCTTCATTCATTTTAAAAGAATCTATTGGGAATAAAGAGATTTTTAATATATAATACCTATTTCAGAGAAATGAGAAGGTATTAAATGCCTACAGACCCCTCTCCCCTTGGCCCCAAAGATGAGGACAGTCCTGGGGCCCGGCAGTCCTGGGGCAGGAAGCAGAGGACAAGGAGGGCCCAGCCTCTCCCCAGCACAGGCTCCAGCAGGCAAAGTCTCATGCAGGCTCATCTGTCCACATCATTAGCCTACTGATGAGTTTAAGACTGAATTTGGCACATGCAAAGTTGTTGGCTCCTAAGGAGTATAATGTACAATGTGCCAAAGCAGAGGTCGAATGAAAGTCAATGTCAAAAAATTGAAACTCTCTTTAAAAGACTAATTTTCCCATGTGGCTTACAAGCTAGCTGTGAATTAATATAAGAACAAAATTCCAAAAATATCTGAGCAACTGTGGCATCATTTTGAGATAAACACACAGCTATCCAATGTACATTATCCTTGAAAGATAAGTCCCTAAAGATAAATATGTAATGGAATGTTTGGGTATATCTGCCTAAAATCAAACAAACAAAAAAACCATTCTTGGCTTACCAGAAAGGAAATGTTAGAACAATGACATAAGGAAGCAAACTAGAAATCTGGCTTTCTAAATATCTGCAATCAAGTGAATCTCTAAATCTCTAAAGGAATTCAAACTGTAAACGACGTCTTTCTCAAGTTGGAGCACAGCCTATCTCATTTTCCCTTATCTTTTAACTGGAGGATAGCTGCCTTACAATGTTGTGTTGGTTTCTGCTGTACAGCATCATGAACCAGTCATAACTATATATTTTATATATACTCTCTTTATGTATATCTATATCCTCTTCCTCTTGAGCCTCCTTCCCCACACTCCATCCCACCCCTATAGGTTATTACAGAGTGCCAGGGTGGGCTCCCTGTGTTATACAGCAGCTTCCTGCTAGCGATCTATTTTACACACCGTAGTGTACATACATCAATGCTACATTCTCTTAAAAAGTGTTAAGAGAAAGTGTTAAGCTCTTTTAAAATGTTATTTTTTTAAGTAACCTGTAAGTGCAACAACACATGTGCTAAGGGATTCTATGTAGAAACTTGCACCTTTCCCCTGAAACTGAACACATCAGAAATAAAACCGCGGAGCCGCTGCCCCACAACAATCCTAAAACTGATTGCCCAACAGTCTTTCAAAGGGTTCATTAACAGTAATCCCATCATTCAGGTTATATTCAGGCCCAGCACTTCAGTTCAGTTCAGTTCAGTTCAATCGCTCAGTCATGTCTGACTCTTTGTGACCCCATGAACTGCAGCACACCAGGTCTCCCTGTCCATCAGCAACTCCCAGAGTCCACCCAAACCCATGTTCATTGAGTCAGTGATGCCATCCAACCATCTCATCCTCTGTTGTCCCCTTCTCCTGCCCTCAATCTTTCCCAGCATCAGTGTCTTTTCATATGAGTCAGCTCTTCACATCAGGTTGCCAAAGTATTAGAGTTTCAGCTTCAACGTTAGTCCTTCCAATGAACATTCATGACTGATCTCCTTTAGGGTGGACTGGTTGGATCTCCTTGCAGTCCAAGGGACTCTCAAGAGTCTTCCAACACCACAATTCAAAAGCATCAATTCTTCAGTGCTCAGCTTTCTTCATAGTCCAACTCTCACATCCATACATGACTACTGGGAAAACCGTAGACTTGACTACATTGACCTTTGTTGGCAAAGTAATGTCTCTGCTTTTTAAAATGCTGTCTAGGTTGGTCATAACTTTTCTTCCAAGGAGCAAACGTCTTAATTTCATGGCTGCAATCACCATCTGCAGTGTTTTGGAGCTCTAAAAAATAAAGTCTGCCACTATTTCCACTATTTCTCCATCTATTTCTCATGAAATGATGGGACTGGATGCCATGATCTCAGTTTTCTGAATGTTGCGGTTTAAGCCAACTTTTTCACTCTCCTCTTTCACTTTTGTCGAGGCTCTTTAGTTCTTCTTCACTTTCTGCCCAGCACTTGGATGATTCTAATTTGATATCCAATCCGTTAGGAAATCCTGTTGACTCCACTTTCAGAGTAAATCAAGACCCCAACCACTTCTCAGTATCTCCAGAGCAGTCCCTCTGATTGGAAGGTGCTGTGATCCACCATCTCGTCTTCACTGATTATGGAAGAAGCCTCTCACCTGGGCTCCTGCTGCTCCCTCCCTTCTATTCCCAGAAGAGCTCAGGAAGTGATTCTTTTCAAATGGAAGCCAGGTCACTTTATTCTGCTCAAAAACTTCCAGGCTCCCTTGGGGTTCCACCAGTGAAGAATGTGCCTGCCAGTGCAGAAGATGTGAGTTGGACCCCTGGTCAGGGAAGATCCCACGTGCCCCGGGGCAACGAGGCCCGCGAGCCACAACGGCTGAAGCCTGCGCTCGAGAGCCCCCGCTCCAGAGCAAGAGAGGCCGGCAATGAGAAGCCGAGAAGCCGGCGCGCCGCAGAGGGCGCCCCGCTCACGGCCACCGGAGAGAGCCCACGGGCGGCCAAGAACAAACAAATCAACTGGTTACACCAAACCCTCTCCATGGCTTCTGATTTCATAGAGAACAAAAGTCAGGGCTACAGAGGCCAATAAGCCCTCTCTGCTGCTGCTGGGTCGCTTCAGTCGTGTCCGACCCTGCGCGACCCCATAGACGGCAGCCTGGTGTAGCTCGCCTGGCAAATCCCATGGACGGAGGAGCCTGGTAGGTTGCAGTCCCTGGGGTCGCGAAGAGTCGGACACGACTGAGCAACTTCATTTGCACTTTTCACTTTCATGCGTTGGAGAAGGAAACGGCAACCCACTCCAGTATTCTTGCCTAGAGAATCCCAGGGACGGGGGAGCCTGGTGGGCTGCCGTCTATGGAGTCGCACAGACAGACACGACTGAAGCGACTTAGCAGCAGCAGCAGCAGCAGCAGCAGCAGCAGCAGCAGCAGCAGCAGCAGCAGCAGCAGCAGCAGCGTAGCTTATTTTTCTAACCTCGCTCCTGCCATTCTCCTGCTTGTTCACTCTGTGCACCCACAACCACCTCCCTTCTGTTCCCTCTGCCTGAAATACTCTTCCCCCAAGGAGCCACGTGGCTCACTCCCTCATGGCCCTCAAATCACACCTCCTGTGACGTTTTCTTCAACCTTCCTAATTAAAATGACCAACTTTCCTATAGACTCCCTTGCTTTATTTCTCCCCATGGTTTCTATGCCATCGGACAAACTTTCCCTGCGGGTTTATCATCTGCCTGCCTTCACAGCTCAGGTCCAGAAGGGCAGGGATTTCTGTCTGCTTTGCTCGCTGCTGTACCTTCATTCTTTAGCCCTGAGATACACATAGTAGATGCTCAATAAATACCCAGGAATGAAGTAACTTCTATCTGCAAATCACCAAATTGCATGTGAGTGCAGATAACCGTTTTAAAAAAATATTTTCTAGTAGAGATTTCCCTGATAGTCTAGCGGTTTAAGACTCACACTCCCAACACAGGTGGGACCTGGGTTCAACCCCTCATCACAGAAATAGATCCCACATGACTCATTTATGACCTGGCACAGGGAAATAAATATTTTAAAATGTATTTTCAAGTAATTACTATTATGAATAAAAATAAAATAGAAAAATCACAGTACAGAGTACACCAAGGACTTAAATCAGAGTTAAGCCTCAAAAGAATCACGGTCACATTTACAATCAAACTTAAAAGATATTTTTGGTTGTGCTTTTATTTGCTTACTTTCCAAAGTAATCTCTGTCAAAATAAGCTGTTACAAGTGTAATTATCTTAATGACCTTTTAATGCTCTTAAAACACTTATATGTGAAAATAATTATTTACCACTGAGTGGAAAATTCTATACGGTTGCCATTGTCAATGTTTTCATTCTGTATTAATTTCATTTTAAACTAATGTATGTGATTGCTCCTAAAGTGACACACAGCTAAAGGATTCTTTTTTCTGTAGCTAGAGAACGCCACCTGGCTCAACGTGAGAGAAACCACACTATTATATTGAATGCGGCTCTAAGTGCAGTATTTAATGTTTGTAAAGGATTTCCTTCTAAGATAAAATTAACCGTGGTATTTTATCTAATTCACTTAATAAATACTTTCTAAATGACAATTACATACATAGTGACAGAAGTTAATATTATTAATAACAACACTAGGTACTTCTAAATATTTTACACGAATTGCTATAGTTAATCCATCACCGCCACTGCGTTCAGCTGCTCAGTCACGTCTGACTCTTTTCGACCCCACGGACTGCAGCCCACCAGGCTCCTCTGTCCATGGGATTTCCTGGGCAAGGATACTGGAGTGGGTTGCTATCTCCTACTCCAGAGGATCTTCCCGATGCAGGAATCAGGCCGCATCTCCTGAGTCTCCTGCATTGGCAGGTGGATTCTGTACCACCTGGGAAGCCCATTTAATCTGTACAATGGTCCTTTGAGGTTAGCTAAGTACCACTGTTATCCCATTTTACAGATGAGGAAACAAGAGTACTGAAAAAGTAAGTTACTCTATTGGGATTCTTGCAGAGCCAGAATTCAAATTTGAACGCACCATACTTGGGGCTCGGCACAGTGGTAAAGAGTCCCCCTGCCAGTGCAGCAGAGGCAGGTTCAGTCCCGGCGTCGGGAAGATTCCCTGGAGAAGGAAATGGTGCCCACTCCAGTATTCCTATCTGGGAAATCCCATGGACCGAGGAGCTAGTCCATGGGGTCACAAAAGAAATGGACACGACTTAGCGACCAAACATAATTGACTCAAGTGAAGGTTAAATCTCCAGGTTGTTAGGCTTTTTAATATGATCACAAGAGACACACTATCTCCACTTCTATGTCTATTTCTTATTTATTTCCTAAGGTGTCATTACTGACTACCACTAAATCTGCATTCATTGGCCTATGACTGATCCCAGCTGTCAAAACCAGATATTGGATGTCCACAGGAAATCTGTGAAGCAAAAATTGTATTTAGTTCATTTTAGATGCAGGAAAGGGAATAGGAATGTGTTCAACATGTGGACTCCAACTGCTCTGTGATTAGCGCGATCCAACCTGGATTTCTTGAATTTCCATCCTAATACCTTCCTTGTGGCCTGAGCTTTTTAACTTTATACTTTATCATTCTAATACTGTTGGTATTGATTCAGGTGATACAGAGAAAAAAGACATCATAATTCTAAGTCATATTTCTCAGCTGTCAAATCCGGTGACTTAAATCCAGTTATTTATTGACTGCCTTTTCTGCCCTTCAGCAGCTACTGCTTTAAGCTATCAGCACTGTTCTTGTTTGTTTTAGATCATCAGCCAAAGACACCACTATTTTACTATTTTATTTATCAGAGTATCTCAAAAATTGCTTTTTTTAAAGCAAGTGAAGTTTCTTTGTGACTAATAATGTCTTTCAAATTCCTTGGAAGAAGCTAATTAGATTTTAGAGGTGAAATGCCATGCATATATAACTGCCTCAATCCTTCTTTAGGGACATGGAAAGAAAACCTGCCTGGTAACCAAGACACTAAAACTTAGCACATGGTTTCCCAGCCCATTACACACTTAGTTGTTAATATGTTTCTAGACCTATCCTGGCTCTCACACATCATTATTCCTTCCAGTTTCAATACAATCACGCTCATCTTTCCCTCCTGTCCAGAAAGTCCTCCTTTTCCAACCTTCTACTCAAATCTTCCACCTTCTACTCAAATCAAAGCCTTTCGCCCTCACAGTTCTTGTTTGAATTAGCCTCCCTCAACCTAAAAATACTATCCAATGAATCTTCTTACCCAGCCTGTCCTTGAAACTCTTAACAATGGGTGATTAACATAACAGACCCATATTGAAAATGATTTTTTTTGTTTGTTTACAGGGGGAAAAAAAAGAACACATTTCATCACTTAAGTCTTTCTATTTCTCATGTATATGTTGCAGCCCACCCAGATCATGGATTAAGAAATACTGAAATCCATTTTTTAATCCATGATCCCTTCTGCTCTGACGTGAATGGTTTGATCTGGTTGCAAGTTAACATTTCTAAACTTTGTAAGTCACAGCTGCTGCTTAGGAAAAAAAAAAATTCATTCACAATTAGATCATGCATTCACTTGTGAGAGGCGACCGTGATGAATGGATTTTTAAGTCTGTCTTCCTCCCTCGCCTTTAGTTCGCGAACAGTTTGGTATGCGGTTAGAGAATCTCATTTTCTCTTCTTCATACAATATAAAGCAACTGCATTACTCACTTAAAATTCACTTTAAGCACGACAGAATGTATAACACATGGAAGATTTTTATTGGAGACAAGATAATATTTCGCTAACTTTCTCAACAAATCCCTGTCTCGGGACTGATGGCTACTAGAAGCAATCTGAATTCATCATTTTCCCCAGAAACATTTTACTTTCAGAAAACAATAATAGAAATCATTTTTATAACATCTTATGCACTCAATATAATTATTTTTGGTTAATCCTCTTAGTTAATAAGATTTACCAGCACTCCTGAGGGAGAAGAGATACACTAAGAAACAAGAGAGCCCCCTTTTAATAAGCTGATGTTGACTTCGGCTTTTAACTGGGTCATTCTGGACAGCACACTTGCTTACAAACCATGTCTCCCAAAAGCTTCTCAAAGAAATAAACAACACCTATTATATCATTCATTCTTCCCTAGTTAATTCCCCAAATTCATTCACATTAGGACATAGCTGATATTTTGATCAAAATGTCAAAGACAATTGAAAATAGTAATGATCCAGGACACATTTTCTAAGGTACTTTGAAATCTTACCTGACTTGAAAAGAAAACAAACTATTTATAAAGGGGTAAAGGAATAAATATTTGGAAATTATAGAAAAATCAAAAGAAAGAAACTACTGGAAACACTAAGAAAATGCAGAGAGAAACCTGTCAAAAACGAAAAATCATCATAACAGCAATTAACATTTGCTGAGAACTACAATGTGCTAATTAAAAATCATCTCATTTAAACCTGAAACAACTTTTAAGAAGCAGTTACAACTATTATCTTAAACATGAGAAAGTCTGAGCAAGTAACCCCAAAAACACACACTGCTCTCAGTCAGTTCAGTCGCTCAGCCGTGTCCGACTCTTTGCGACCCCATCAACTGCAGCACGCCAGGCCTCCCTGTCCATCACCAATTCCCAGAGTCGTCTACCCAAACCCATGTCCATCGAGTCGGTGATGCCATCCAACCATCTCATCCTCTGTCGTCCCCCTCTCCTCCTGCCCTCAATCTTTCCCAGCATCAGGGTCTTTTCAAAAGAGTCAGCTCTTCACGTCAGGGGGCCAAAGTATTAGAGTTTCAGCTTCAACATCAGTCCTTCCAATGAACACCCAGGACTGATCCCCCCTAGGATGGACTGGCTGGATCTCCTTGTAGTTCAAGGGACTCTCAAGAGTCTTCTCCAACTCCACAGTTCGAAAGCATCAATTCTTCGGCGCTCAGTCTTCTTCACAGTCCAACTCTTACCATAGACTTGACAAGACGGACCTTTGTTGTCTAGGTTGGTCATAACTTTCCTACAAACGAGTAAACATCTTTTAATTTCATGGCTGCAGTGACTATCTGCAGTGATTTTGGAGCCCAGAAATATAAAGTCAGCCACTGTTTCCACTGTTTCCCCATCTATCTGCCATGAAGTGATGGGACCGGATGCCATATCTTCGTTTTCTGACTGTTGAGCTTTAAGCCAACTTTTTCACTCTCCTCTTTCACTTTCATCAAGAGGCTCTTTAGTTCTTCTTCACTTTCTGCCATAAGGGTGGTGTCTTCTGCATATCTGAGGTTATTGATCTTGATTCCAGCTTGTGCTTCATCCAGCCCAGCATTTCTCATGATGTACTCCGCATATAAGTTAAAGAAGCAGGGTGACAGTATACAGCCTTGACGTACTCCTTTTCCTATTTGGAGCCAGTCTGTTGTTCCATGTCCAGTTCTAACTGTTGCTTCCTGACCTGCATACAGGTTTCTCAAGAGGCAGGTCAGGTGGTCTGGAATGCCCATCTCTTTCAGAATTTTCCACAGTTATTGTGATTCACACAGTCAAAGGCTTTGACACAGTCAATAAAGCAGAAATAGATGATTTTCTGGAACTCTCTTGTTTTTTTCCATGATCCATCGGATGTTGGCAATTTGATCTCTGGTTCCTCTGCCTTTTCTAAAACTGGCTTGAACATCTGGAAGTTCATGGCTCACATATTGCTGAAGCCTGGCTTGGAGAATTTTAAGCATTACTTTACTAGCATGTGAGATGAGTGCAATTGTAGACATCAAGGCAATACAAATAAAAAACTAAATGTTTTCACCATGTCAATTTAGGCAAAGGAGAAGATCTAGAAATTACAATGGTGAGGCTCCTATACAATTAACATTGTACAATGTTTCTGGAGAACAATTTGATTATTTCCATTAAAATATAATTTCACACTGACTTAATTCCCTTAAAATTTATTCTGAGAGATGAAACATACACAAAAATATGGATGCAAATTATAGCCTTAATTTTAATAGCAGAAAAGCAAAAAGAATTTAATTGTCCACAATCAGGGAATTAGCTAAATAAATCATGATGTATCATAACTGTGATTTTAGCATGATGAAGTATCTACTGCTTCAAAAAGTGTGCATGGCTGGTGTGTTGCAGCAACCCAGAGAGAGGGATGGGGTCAGAGGAGGAGGGAGGTTTGAGAGGGAGGGGACATACCTACAGGGATCCATGTTGATGTCTGGCAGAAACCATCACAATGTTGGAATCAGGCTCCAATTGAAAATAAAATTAAAATTTTGAAAAATGTGCATGGCCTTTTGACGAAAAAAGCAGAACATCAGCGATCACATGAAAGTTATGATCCAACAAGTAGGTGGGAGGATAATGGGGGTAAAAAAGGAATAAAAAAGGAAAAAGAAGCAGAATTTAATTCACTGAATGGAAGAAGAAAAACAAAAATACAAGAAACATTCAGTACTAAATTTGTAGAGGAAAAAAATAAATTAAATGGAGGATATTATAAGAATATAAATTATCAGAATTAATCCAAGTGATATAAAAAAGTTGATATGTAAGAGATTGAAAATTCATCAAAGATCTAGCTACCTAAAGAATACTTTGGAGGCAAATGCTACCGAATCTTTATGGAACAGATAATCCCTTGGTCACTAGCAGAGCCCTCATATCCAAACATCACAAAAGTAATGTAAAATTTTGAACTCTAAAACTATCTCATTTATGAATATGAATTCAAAACTCCTAAAAACACAGGCAAATCAAATTAAGGAGAAATAAGATCACACTTTTAATTTATTGATTTGATTGTGTTGGGTCTTAAATTGCATCATTTGGAATCCTGCATTGCAGTGCACAGACTCTCTAGCTGTGGCCCGCTGGCTCAGGAGTTGCAACATAGGGGATTAGTTGTTCAGAATGTTCTTAGATGCAATGAACAGTTCCTGTTAGTTTTACAAGACTTCTAGGTGAAGATTAGTTATGACAGTGTCAGGTAGATACCGAATTGGAGTCACCTCTACCAGGTAATGAAAACACTCATTTCAAACAAGTGAACTAAGCCCTTCATAAAGAGCTCTTAGTCTGCCAGAAGTGCACAGGGATGAAAATGACATCTGATCAAGATTATAGGCAAGTGGACTCTTTGAGACCCTCCCGGTTTTATTACAGACCAGCAATATGAGAAAGAAGAAATGTCTGGTGCTAAATAACATACAAGAGTTTGAAATTTGCACCTCCAACTAGCCAAGTCTTTAAATAGTTCATTAAAAACAGAAATATACAAGCTAAAAGGGAATAACAAGAATATAAGACAAGAGGAAAGTTAAAATTTGATGTTTAACCTTGATGCTTTCTTATAAAATAAGCTAAAGACCCTGATGCTCTCATAAAATAATTCAAGCATCCATACTTTGACATGTATACTACTACCTCCAAATGCAGAAATCTATCTCTGTAGAATCCATAAAAGGGGCTTTAATTTTCCAACAGAGTTTTTAGAAAATGTGTTAATTACACTCATGGTAGTATTCTGTAGTGCACGCAGGCATGGCTGAAACCTGGTTAGCCCTACAAAGTTTCAAACCACTAAAATAAGTTCTTTAGGATCTCCCTGGTGGTTCAATGGATAAGAATCTGCCTGTCAATGCAGGGAACACATTCCTGGAACATATTCCTGGTCCAGGAATATTTCACATGCCTCAGAGCAACTAAGCCCCTGCAGGACAACTACTGAGCCCACGTGCTGTACCTACTGAAGCCCTAGAGCCTGTGTGCCTCCAGCCTGTGCTCCACAGCAAGAGAAGCCACCGCGATGAGAAGCCCACGCACTGTAACAAAGAGTAGCCCCTACCTGTGGTAACTAGAGAAAGCCCACACGCAGCAACAAGGACCCAGTGCAATCAACAATACATAAAATGCATTTAAAAAATAAGTTATTTAGTCTTTTAATCTAGGATCGCAACTGTGTCTCCGTTAGAATTATGTATCAACAAAATAAAGATCACTGTCTGAGTAACTGGAGCTAGCTTCTTTCACATCCACCTCTTCTCCACCCTCTAGGACTCAAAGGAACAACAGTGTCCAAATGCCACAGCAGCCGATCTGAATCACTACCTATTATGCATATCTGATATGTGACGAAAACGAGACATGCAACTTAATGGACTATCTTGTTATAAAGAGCTGACAGAGGGAATTTGATTAATTTCCTCAACAGATTTCCATATTACAAGTCTTCGGGAGCAAGACAAATAGCAGCTCATTTTGTGCGACTTCAGGTCTCATCTGGCTCTTTCTTTGCTGTGATTTTTAAATGCATTATTCTTGCTATATTTTATTTATCCAGTCAATGAAGAACTGATGCTCTTCCATCCACCCATGGATGGAGAAATTTAATTATATTAAATAATACTTGACAACATAAGACAACATTGAAGTATTTTGAGCATTTTAAAATCAGACATCAGAAAATATATACAATGATACAACAAAATTTGAGTTCACCTCATAGAGGTTGTCATAAATTCTACAGCAGATATAAACTAGTGTCCTTCTAATGATCATTAGTTGAGCTAATATTTCACAATATACAGAAGGTCAGATGCTACATGAGACTACTACCTGAATGGAGACATTTTTCTATTTAGTCCTCAAATTTCTCTCTATATATATGTATATGGAGTGTATTTGTGTATATACACACGGATATATGTATAATACACATAAACAAATATGTCTATAAAATATATATACACTAAATATATAAATAAAAATTATATTTATATGACTTTATATACAAAAAGGGGGGATAGTAATGGTATAGTCCCTGATTCTCAATTACACAGAAGCATTTTTAATCACATCTAAATTACCAGGGGAAAAATAATGAAGATAATGACCTCTGAGAGTCACCACACATTTCTGAGTTGCAGAATCAACCAAGGCAGTCTCTTTAATGGCCACAGTGACTATGAATCTATATGACAAAAGATCACTTTAAAAGTCATTCTTAAAAATGAGAGCTTCAGTGATTTATAAAGCAAATCATATGATACAGCTGCACTTTACCAACAAAAATAGGTTGCCTTGTTAAAAAATAATAATAAGATAAAACAATTTTTAAGAAAAATCTACCTCCTCTCATGCAGTAAAACGACTGGGGTCACTTCAGAGTATTTCTTCCATAGTCACAATACACAGAGTGTTTTAAGTGGTAAAAAAAAAAAAAAAAAAATCAGTTGGATCTTTCACCATTCTTTGCAATGTGGATGAAGGCAGTCAAAAGGTACAAACTTTGAGGTGTAAGATAAAAAAAAGATACTAGTATGTAATGCACATGCCAAATATCACGAAACCCTACTGTACTTATACAGGAAAGCTGTTAAGAGAGTAAACCTTCAGAGTTCTCATCACAAGGAAAAAAAATTTTTTCTGTTTCTTTAATTCTGTACCTGTGTGAGATGATGGACATTTACTCAACTTACTGTGGTAAGCATTTCATGATGTATGTTACTCAAATGATTATGCTATATACCTTAAACTTATACAGTGCTTGCTACATGCTTCCCTGGTGACTCAGTGGTAAAGAATCTGCCTGCAATGCAGGAGACCTGGGTTCGATCCCTAGGTTGGGAAGATCCCCTGGAGAAGGGAAAGGTTATTCACTCCAGTACTGTGGCCTGGAGAATTCCATGGACTGTACAGTCCATAGCGTGGCAAAGAGTCAGACGTGGCTGAGTGGCTTTTATATCTCAATGTAACTGGAAGACAAAGGAGAAAAGACAGAAACTGCTTTGGGGAACTGATGTTTCTAGAGGTCCTTGTAAGAAGTAAAAGATTCATAGTTTGACAAAATACACATTAATTCAGTTTGAAATTACTTCTGTTACAGGTTACGAAAGAGACAATGTATTACTTACCCTAATAAGGCATTAGTTTTATTATACAAAAAGAAGTACTTTGAGTGAATTATCAGAAAAATGTATCTAAAGTAATGAGATTTCAAATGTTATATCCAAATATGTAACTGAAATTATTTTGTTAATTCAAGTTGCTATCAGTTAATATATTTTCAGTGGATCACACAAAATTATCTCTGAGTTACATTTCATAAGAACTGTTCCCAACTCTCCTTCAACTCTATATAACACAATTCCTTTGGAGATAATTTAGGTGGATAATTATTCTCTTGCTCTTTTTATTTCAAATAAAGAAGTCTGTGAGCTCCTCCGTAAGCCACTGATGAGATTATATTTTGTATCCCCAGCAGCTGGCACTTAATAGGTGGTATCCAGGACGTTTGATGAATGAATAAATGAGTGGATGGATGGATAGTCAATGAATCAAAGATGATTCCTGAGTTTATATAAAGATGGTCCTGTCCTCTGCTCTTGTACAATCCTTCTTCATTAAAGCTCATACCTTCAAAAGGAAGAGAGTTTTTTTTTGTTTTTGTTTTTGTTTTTTTGCTTTTAAAAAGACACCATATATACGTATTTATATATATTCACACACCAGCCCACACGCTCTCATACACTCACAGGCACACACCCTTCCAGGAGGGTCGTGTGGCCGCCCATGCAAAAGGAAGAGAGTACATTTACACACTGTGGGCTCCTCAGAACATAGCTGAGAAACAAGTTACCATCAAACTGAAGAGGTTAAAAATGACATTAGTGTCAAACAGATAGCTAGTGGGAAATTGCTTTATGACACAGGGTGCTCAGCCCGGTGCTCTGGAACAACCCAGAGGGGCTGGATGGGGAGCAGGTGGAAGGAAGTCTCAAGAGGCAGGGATATTTGTATACTTATGGCTGCGTCGGGCGTCCCTGGTAGCTCAGCTGGTAAAGAATCCGCCTGCAATGCAGGAGACCCTGGTTCGATTTCTAGCTTAGGAAGATCCCCTGGAGAAGGGATAGGTGTACTCCAGTATTCTTCGGCTTCCCTGGTGACTCAGCCAGTCAAGAATCCACCTCATGTGCAGAAGACCTGGATTCAGTCTCTGGGTCGAGAAGATGCCCTGGAGGAGGGGATGGCAACCCACTCCAGTATTCTTGACTGGAGAATCCCCAGGGACAGAGGAGCCTGGCGGGGTACAGTCCACGGTGTCACCAAGAGCCGGAGACAACTGGGCTACTGAGGACGGCAGAGCATGGCTGTGTCCCATCTGCACAGCGGAAAGCAACCCAGCAGTATAAAGCCATCACCCCCAATGTAAAGACAGACGACTTTAAACAGGGAAAGTCACCCCACTCTTCAGTTCCGTAAGCAATGCTGATAGAAGATGAAGACGCATGGACCCCTCTCTCAGGGCATCCACAGTCCGTGGAGGACAGAGAAAACGTAAACAAATAATAACACGTGTGTGTGGTCACGCAGGCTGTGCCCACGGCTTCCCCCCCCGCCCCCCCTCCCCTAAAGCTGTGAAGCCAGTTTCCCCATTCAGGTAGCGCCCGGTGTGACTGTGCAGCGTCTCAGCAACCAGCACTCTACTCTCAGCCCAAGCACTGGCCGAAGGAGCCAGGCCAACCGCTCCCACTCCCTCCTGTCTGCTATCCTGCTCAGCCTCAGAGCCCCCCGAGTGCCCATGCTCCAACATCGAGGCTTCAGTGGATATTCTGAACAAAAAATAGGGGAATTTCCTTTCCTTCTCTGAAAGCCCCTATTTTATTTGCTTCCAATAATACTGTTCTCCAACAAAGGCTGCAGCTTTCCACCACTGCACTCCTATAATCAGTTAATAACCAAAGACCAGAAGCTCTGCTCCTCCTAACCATTCAAACTAATATTTACACTCATCGTGGATTTGCAGCCTTTTCTGGCCCAACTGTTAACTCCGCCACAGAGGCGCCTCTGTGGCTCAGCTGCTTGCCAGCCACATCAGCTGGCACCACTGGGCATCTCCCGAACCCATTCCCCTGACAGCCTAAATCAGCAACATGCCCTGGAGTGGGGCGCTAATCATCAACCACAGAGACCTGACATGCATTAACACCCACCCTCCATGTCCCCTTTCCATAAACAAAGTGATAAAAATCATAGATGTCATTAAAGCGGAAAAATCAAGTCACTGTAAATACCAAACATCAGCTTCAGAGGAATCAGGCTTGATTACACATGTGTGAGGGTGCAGATGGTGGACTTTCCTCCTCCTAGTCACAGGAAGAAAGAGCAGCTTCCGAGGAAATACATTATGCATTCTTCTCTCATCGCCTCGAAAATACTAAGTGATTTGATATTTTCCTCCTTAGTGAATACACAGAAGACCTCAGTAAAATGACTGTCGGGTTAGATTCTGGAACTAAAACCATGATTTTATAAACCTCACTCTATTTTCTTTAAATAAGCAGATAACAAAAAGCCAACAACACAATAAGACAGTGTGAAAATGACGACAAGACCCAAACAAAGGTATCTTTGTCTTGAAAAAAAAAGTATAAAATTAGTCTGAAATTGACTTGTTACAAGCATCTTGAGTTTCACAGTAAGTTTTATAGGAACCCATAAATTTAGAGAGAAATTGGCAGGTAGGTGAATGACAGGAAATTATATTTCAGGGATCATTATCTGCGATTCTGACTCTTTAAATGAGATTACAAACCACAGAGTTCACCAGCTTACAGCACAGTACTCTTCTGGTGGACATCTAAGTATTCATAATGTCAAATGGATCCAGAGAGGGCTTTTCTTCTTTGCATCCAAAATAAACAGTGATGGACGAAATGTAGAAGGACATCCTCAAATGTTTGCTAAAACTTCAAAATGGTCTATGTCAAAGTAAAGAGAAAAGAAACTGTAAACATGTACCTGTGCACACCGGTACGTCTCTAAATTCTTCCAAGCGTCAGAAACTCTGAGCACATGAACAACTTGATATACAACTGAATAAAAACTACGAGGTATGACAAGGCTAATTCCCTCATTTTTTAAAAAAAAAACTTTTTATTTTATATTGAAGTACAGCCAAATAACAATGTTATAGTTTCTGGTGAACAGCAAAGGGACTCAGCCATATATATACATGTA
>SJYC01072256.1:0-39334 GCA_006408675.1 Madoqua kirkii
TTCTCATGCCTAAAGGAGTACCAGGCATAGCTGCTGCTGCTGCTGCTGCTAAGTCACTTCAGTCATGTCCGACTTTGTGTGACCCCATAGACGGCAGCCTGCCAGGCTCCGCTGTCCCTGGGATTCTCCAGGCAAGAACACTGGAGTGGGTTGCCATTTCCTTCTCCAGTGTCTGAAAGTAAAAAGTGAAAGCAAAGTCCCTCAGTCGTGTCCGACTCTTTGCAACCCCATGGACTGCAGCCCACCAGGCTCCTCCGTCCATGGGATTTTCCAGGCAAGAGTACTGGAGTGGGGTGCCATTGCCTTCTCTGAACAGGCATAGAGTATGTGCTCAATAGATATTTCCTGAATAAATGAATAAATCTACATAAAGACCATGCTTAGATGGTTCTACCAGTTGGTCTTCTAGCCAAGCTGTACAGTTTGCTAGCGTGACCACATAGGACCTTGGCCTCACCCAAAGTTCTTGACATTTAGCCTCACCACCCACCTCCTCCTTTTTCAGTTTTCTTCTGCTTTCCTATAGTCACTGTTATAGGTCTTTCTGAAAGTGGACATTCGTTATCAGCAACCTGAAATTGTTGGGGAAAGCAAGCGGATGTAAAGCAATCAATAAATAGAAGACCATGGTTCCTGCGGAAGGTTTTCTCTCTCTTTCCACCTTGCTGCAATCTTTGAATCACATTATAAGCTTATCAAGAGGTGACTGATAGTAACTGATGTAGAAAACAGCTAATTTGTATACATACTTTACACATATAGAAAAGATAAATTGCACTGGTGCACTGAATCAGTTCTGAGTGTCATTCAAGAAGGTGCTGTTAGAAAGTTAAAGCATAAAAACCCTTTAATAGAGTTACAGTTGCCTGGTTATTTTTCAGAGCATGTCCCTTGCTATCAATTTCATGATACCCCCAAATTAACTATGGTTAGTTTGTCAGCAATAGCCAAATTTGTATTTCAAGAAAAAAAGCTCTGCACAGTCTAGATCAATGCTCATTTGGTATGGTGGGGGTAGCCTATATTCAGATCTTAAAAACTAAGTATTCAAACAAATGAAAATAGTTCAAATAGTTTGAAAGCAGAATGAATTAAAGGCCAGTCTGGCCATACCAGGTATTAGAATGTCTTATATGTAAAGGGAAGGTTGAATGGGCAGGATTCCAGCCTTTCTAATCCACAAAGGCATCCCCAACCCCAAACCATCTCAATATTAATGAGCTCCATGCTGTTGATAAGTCAGTATGTTTCTCCCACCACAACCGAACACCACACAATGAGAATGAGCAAAACTTAATAAATGGGGCTCCTAAAATTGACTCTTGGTGAGGGGGTGGAGGAGAGGAGCCTATTTAAGTCTTTTATACAATTGTTGTTTATTCATGTCTGACTCTTGTGAGCCCATGGACTACAGCCCACCATGCTCCTCTATCCATGGGATTTCCCAAGCAAGAATACTGGAGTGGGTTGTCATTTCCTTCTCCAGGGCATCTTCCCAATCCAGGGATTGAACCCATGTCTCCTTCATTGGCAGGGAGAATTTCTACCATTGAGCCACCAAGGAAGCCCCTTTTATATAATATATCAAAATAAATCCCAGATGGTCAGGGCTGGTTTCTACCTTCTGACCAGGGTGGTGTGCCCCATCCAGGCAGAGAAGGAGAGGCAAGAGAAGAGAAATGCCTGGCTTGGTTTCACAGCCAGATTGGGGAGCGCAGGGAGGGGTCTCCGCCTGTCCCAGGAGTCTGGAGCTGCCAGGGTGCAGGGTGGGAGGAGCCGGTGCTTCCAGGGGGAGGCAAGCGTGTCACTGCGGTTTCTGCCCACCAGTTCCAAAACTGCCTAGACAAAACGTTTTGGAAAAATATCCTTACACAAACCATAATTATGCATTTGATATTTTCTTAGCCCTCTGAGAAGAGAACCATCCCTTAAATAACTAAATCTAAAAAAAATCTAAAAGTTTAACTGTGTCCTACCTCCCCATTTCTGAGTATAATTATGGAAGCCACTAAGCTGCTGAGGTTACTCAACAGTTCATTTCTCTTCTCACCTTGAACACATCTAAATCTGTGGGAATTCTAGAGGAATCTGAGGTCCCACCTTTACTAACTGACCGTTTCTCTCTAGCTATGACTATGCTCTCTCTGGTGATGGTGATTTAGTCGTTATGTCATATCCAATTCTTGAGACCACATGGACTCCATCCCACCAGGCTCCTCTGTCCATGGGATTTCCCAGGCAAGATTCCTGGAGTGGGCAGCCATGTCCTTCTCCAAGGCTCTCCCTAGACACATATGATTTGTTCAGGCTGAAACCACCAATCCAGACTCTGACAATCCCACCAAGTGATCCCCAGCCACCTCCACCAGCCAGAGGTCCCCCTCATGATTGTAACCTGGTGGGCCCATAGCCCAATAATTAATATATGGCTTTGTTTCAGAGGCTGTATTTATGTTCTTGCTATAGATAACCGCATTCTTAAAAATGCTGTTCCATCTTTGGAAGCAGCCTTTTCATAAGACTAATTCAAAATTTCCTTGCAATTTTATATCCCCCTTCATTATGAACAATAGGCTATCTCACCATGGAACTAGGGGTCAAAACAGGCAACTTCATTTAAATGCCTAAATGTTAAAAAAAAGTATTTTCATAACAAAGCACTCATTTCAATGCAATCAGCATGATTGAACATTCTATAAAAGCAATAAGCAGCATGTATGTGGATGCTGCTTAAACAAATGATAAACAAGTTAATTCAGTTTATTAGATTCTTAATAGCCACAGAAAAATAAGTTTTAACTTTGATATAAATTTAGCAGATGTCAGAATAGTTAAAAATATATCAATTACAGTATTTCATCATTTTATCAGTGTAGTCAGAAGTAACCACGAAAGCAAAGTAAGGATGTGTTACATAACAAATAAGGCCTAATATTTATAGCTCTGTAATTTATAAAAGATGCTGCTGCTGCTGTTGCTAAGTTGCTTCAGTCGTGTCCGACTCTGTGCAACCCCACAGACTGCAGCCCACCAGGCTCTGCTGTCCCTGGGATTCTGCAGGCAAGAACACTGGAGTGGGTTGTCATTTCCTTCTCCAATGCATGAAAGTGAAAGTGAAGTCACTGAGTCGTGTCCAACTCTCAGTGACCCCATGGACTGCAGCCCACCAGGCTCCTCTGTCCATGGGATTTTCCAGGCAAGAGTACTGGAGTGGGGTGCCATTGCCTTCTCCTATAAAAGATGAACTTGTGGTTATTCACATACAGATTATTCTCAGCGCAACGATATGTATTAGAATCATTGTCATACTGAAATCAGAAGACTTCTAGGGAAAATCTTGTTAATAAGCACCATCTGTTTTGTCTCTTGGAAGGAATGATGCTAAAGCTGAAACTCCAGTACTTTGGCCACCTCATGCAAAAAGTTGACTCATTGGAAAAGATTCTGATGCTGGGAGGGATTTGAGGCAGGAGGAGAAGGGAATGACGGAGGATGAGATGGCTGGATGGCACCACGGACTCGAAGGATGTGGGTCTGAGTGAACTCTGGGAGATGATGATGGACAGGGAGGCCTGGCATGCTGCGATTCATGGGGTCGCAAAGAGTCAGACACAACTGAGCGACTGAACTGAACTGATTTTGTCTCTGGGCAATGGACTGAACAATTTTAAGAGTTTCTTTCAAATTCCATAGCTTTTAATGTATCAAAATAAGCAATTTTCACAACACTTTTAAGTAAGACAATAATTAATTATTCTTTAAAAACTAACCTAGACTTCAAAATACTATTTTTGTGTAGCAAAAATATGCTGAGAAAAACCTAAGAAAAAATTTGTATTAATTTTAAACTCTAGTAAAATATATGATCTCAATGCTAAGAACTTCATCTTTCCATATAAAGTTACCCTTATTCTACTTCATTAATATCCAAGTTTTCTGTTCAATAAATGGATTTAAAAAAAAAGCTTGTCAAAATATTAATACAAATATAAAATAGCTCAGAAGAAAGTAGAAATAATGTAAGTCCACAGAAAAAGAAATTTTAATTTTGTACAACTGACAAGGTTTGGTAGTTTGTTATGTGAACATGATTCATTTTGTTTCCCTAATTAAAAAAAAAAACACACTGAGTGCTAAATAATAGTGATTACGACGGTAACAAAAAAGTAGTGAGCAAAAATTTAAGATATTTTATATTGTGGCAGAAAGAAAGGTTCTAATTCATTTTTGGAAAACTCAAATTTGAATGTGACCACATTTGTGAAATGCAGTCTTCACTGACCCTTCCAGGTGTGAAGCCATCACTCCTCTTCCTTCTCCAGTAGCAGCTCCCCACAATGCTATCCAACATACTGAAATCGATCCGTGTGCTAGTTTCTTCTACTAACGGCATCTCCTTGCTACTGGAGCATCAGTAGCATGGAGCCAGCTCCAGCGCCTGATGAGAGAAGGTCCTACCCCTTAGGCAGAATGAAATGGTAAGAGTGTGAGAACCAATATCTTGGATAGTGATGTGCCTGGGGGAACAGTTTAATAATTCCTTAAACTGGAACCAGTTGAAAAAGTCCCAGCTCCATAACTAAATTAAAATCAGACTTCTGAATTTTTTATCTACTCCTTAGAAATAAATAGACAGGAATCTTTCCATATAAAGTTACCCTTATTCTACTTCATTAATATCCAAGTTTTCTGTTCAATAAATGGATTTTAAAAAAAAGCTTGTCAAAATATTAATACAAATATAAAATAGCTCGGAAGAAAGTAGAAATAATGTAAGTCCACAGAAAAAGAAATTTTAATTTTGTACAACTGACAAGGTTTGGTAGTTTGTTATGTGAACATGATTCATTTTGTTTCCCTAATTAAAAAAAAAAACACACTGAGTGCTAAATAATAGTGATTACGACGGTAACAAAAAAGTAGTGAGCAAAAATTTAAGATATTTTATATTGTGGCAGAAAGAAAGGTTCTAATTCATTTTTGGAAAACTCAAATTTGAATGTGACCACATTTGTGAAATGCAGTCTTCACTGACCCTTCCAGGTGTGAAGCCATCACTCCTCTTCCTTCTCCAGTAGCAGCTCCCCACAATGCTATCCAACATACTGAAATCGATCCGTGTGCTAGTTTCTTCTACTAACGGCATCTCCTTGCTACTGGAGCATCAGTAGCATGGAGCCAGCTCCAGCGCCTGATGAGAGAAGGTCCTACCCCTTAGGCAGAATGAAATGGTAAGAGTGTGAGAACCAATATCTTGGATAGTGATGTGCCTGGGGGAACAGTTTAATAATTCCTTAAACTGGAACCAGTTGAAAAAGTCCCAGCTCCATAACTAAATTAAAATCAGACTTCTGAATTTTTTATCTACTCCTTAGAAATAAATAGACAGGTTTTAGCTTATAAAACATTAAGTATTAAAACTACAGTAAGCTAAAATATTTCTGACATCTTGGTGATTAATAGAATAATTTCCCCCTGACCTGTGTATTACATCTGTATAAAATGTATAAACAAATGCTTAGAGCAGCATTATCCCTCAGAGCCAAAAGGTGAACACAATACAAATGTGGATCAACTGATGAATGGATAAGCAACATATGATATATCCACACCATGAAATACTGCTCTGTCATAAACATGAATGTGACACTGAGGTCTGCTACAGCACAGAGGGATCCTGTAAACTTTATTCTAAATGAAAGAAGCCGGAACAAAAGGCCACATACTGCAATGTTGTGATCCCATTAATACAAACGTGTGCAGAGTAGGGAAACCCAAACACAGAGAAAGGAACACAGTGACTGCTTAGGGCTAGGGACTGCAATAGGCAGGCACACAAGGTTTATTTTCTTCTCTTCTTTTTTAATTTTTAATTGGAGGATAATTGCTCTCCAACGTCGTGCTGGTTTCTGCTGTTCAATAATGTGAATCGGTCCTAAGTATACATATATCCCTTCCTTCTTGAGCCTTCCTGTGTTATAGACAGCAACCCACCCCCCAGCCCCAGTTATCTGTTTTACACATGGTGATGTATGTTTCAAGGTTACTCTCTCAATTCATCCCATGAGGTTTTTTTTTGAGGTGATGCAATGTTCTAAGATTGACAATGGCATTGTTTGCACAATTCTGTGAAAATACTAGAAACCACTGTAAAACTAAATGGTTAAGTTGTATGGTATGTGAATTATATCTCAATACAGCTATTACTAAAACATATATATATATATATATACATATAATTTTCTACATTCCTATATTCTGTATGCCTATACTCTTCTCTCCCAGCTTCACTCAGACTTCATCTCTTCCAGTTTCCCTTCTACACTAGGTCCAAGCAATTCCAAAAGTTATATTTTCCTCCCATTTCACTTATCCGCCAAGACAAACTACATCCAATGGTGAGTGTAACTGACAAGCTATTCTATTCCCCAAGCTCTAGCAAATGGTTCCTGGACACCGAAGAGAACAGAATAATTTGCAGCTAGCTTAAACACATTTGTCTTTCTGTGTCATCCTCAGTTTGAGACAGCAAACTTGTAGTGAGTGCATGTCATGTTAATTTCACTTTTCTTTTGACATACTACTAGGAAATGTGCCAAAGGAACTTTCCATGTGCTAGGCAAGTTTCCTAACTGCAATAGTGGGAAACTCATTAGAAACACTTCCAGGGAGCATCAGCAAAGACATGAAACAGCAGTCAGTGGCTAAACACCAAAGTGTGCTACAGGAGAGGAAAGAAGAGCATTATCACCCTGTCTCCCCAGGCTCCATCAGCGGCCCCTATTCAGCCACCCCAGACACACACGAAATAAGAAAATATGGCCTTTCTGTCTAAATGAAACATCAAGACATGTCATCTTAATTATCACATAGATTTCCTCTTCTGAGCCTATTCTATACAAAGATTCTGAGAGTCAATTGCGTGCAAAATCAGTCAAGTCTGACTCTTTGCGACCTGTGGACTGTAGCCCGCCAGGCTCCTCTGTCCATGGGATTCTCCAGGCAAGAATACTGGAGTGGGTTGCCATTTCCTCCTCCAGGAGATCTTCCCAACCCAGGGACTGAACCCAAGTCTTCTGCATCAGTAGGTGGATTCTTCACCACTGTGCCACCTGGGAACCCCCTGAGACCAGCAGAAAGGATCAAACATTAGCATCAACTTTTCTGAAGAAAAAAAAAATTCTAACTTTTCTTTATTTTCTCTGCTTACATCTTAATAGTTTTATGCTACTCTCTGATCATCTTTTCTGAAGCTACAGTGGGTCTGTATAACCTTCTTATTATGCAAGTTGCAGAGGGGAGAAGATGGTTCAGTAAAGAAGATAAAAAAATTCGTCTCCCAAGAGAAAAAAAGAATATGAGACTGCTAATCCGACTCTTTGCGACCCCATGGACGGTAACCTACCAGGCTCCGAGGTCCGTGGGATTTTCCAGGCAAGAATACTGGAGTGGGCTGCCATTTCCTTCTCCAGGGGATCTTCCCAACCTAGGGATCAAACCCGGGTCTCCTGCATTGTAGACAGACGCTTTACTGTCTGAGCCACTAGGGAAGCCCAATAATTGCCTGATGTCAATTTCAGTATGCTGGGAACCCTGCGTGCTGAAAATAGGTGTGAAGAGACTCTGAGTAAGGCCCACAGTTTCCCGCCTGATTTAACAGACAGTGGGAGCACCATCTGGATGAAAAGTGGCATCCATCCAGCCATTCCAGTGGAGTCTGGGTGCCAAACTCAGAATGAAGAAAACACCCAGCTGGCAATCTGCTAAACAAAAGGCTCATCCCCGTAAAATCCTGCCCTATTCTTTACTTTTTCCTCAAGAATTTTACTTCAAGTCTCACCAGCTTTTGTTCTTAAGAAAGTGACTTTTTTTCCTTCAGCAGAAGCCTCAATAAAAGATATGAAATAGAAGAAAAATTAAACTAAGAATAAAGAAACCAAGATTATAGTTCCTTCCCTGCTGTGTGACTTTGGGTACACTCCAGAGGGGATATAATTTCTTTTCTCAGTGAAATGAAAGAGGTGGACTGAATGATACTAAGTCTATAGGGTTAAAACAACACAAAGCATAATACTACACAGGGCCTTTATCTCAAAATTACACTGAATAGGAGTTCTCTGGTGGTACAGTGGGTAAGAATCCGCCTGCCAATGCAGGAGAAACAGGTTCAGTCCCTGGGCCAGGAAGATTCCAGATGCTGTGGAGCAACTAAGGCTGTGCGCCACAACCACTGAACCTGTGCGCCTGGACCTGTGCTCTGCAACGGGAGACGCCGCGCGATGAGAACCATGCGCTGCTGCCAGAGGACCCCCTACGTGCTGCCCTAGGGAGAGTCTGTGCCCAGCAATGAAAACCGCGTAACCAAAAGGGAAGTCTGGGGTTTTTTTTAATGCACTAAGTAAAATACAGTAAGGTTCTCAAAACCTTAATGCCACTTTCCAAATTATGACTTTTCTAACAACCTGGTACTTCAGTTCCCAGCTTCTCTTCACGCCATTAGAAAGGTGCAATGCTATGGGCCATCTCACAGTCAGTGCCACCCTACCGGTAGAGTGTAACAAAGCGTCCTTCCACAACATAATGGAAGTGATTTCTGTAAGCCGTGGTGGAAGAATGGGTTCTGTTGTTTGCAAAAAAAGTTAGTGAGCGCCAATTCATTTCTCAACCCCACATGAGTACTTATCTTTCTGAAGACTTTTTCCAGGTCCCTCCCCAGTAGTTGTGCTGTTCACCTGTTTTATTCAGATGTCTGCTCATGCATTTGTCATACATTTTTTTCTTTCCCTCTCTTGGTTTCCCTTCTAGGTTGTCAAGTCCAAAAAGGCACAAAGCATCTTCTACTTCCTGTGTCTTCAGCTTCCATCAATCTATCTGCGGCAGAACCACAACTCTCTCAGCTGTGAATCTAAAAAGGAATATCTGTGTATCTCAGGCATTCAGAAGGTCCAGAAATAGTCTAAACTTCAGGCAAAGCTGGGTCCTGCTGTTGAGTGGATAGTAAGAACCTATCTCTCAACTCACCTTTCCTCATATTGCTTGGTTTTTTATTGAAAGATAACTGCTTTACAATATTGTGTTGGTTTCTACCATACAGCATGTTGGTTTTATTAACAGAAAGATACCCCTTTCTGCGAAGAACTGGGGAGCCTCTTGATGAAACTGAAAGAGCAGAGTGAAAAAGCTGACTTAAAGCTTAACATTCAGAAAACTAAGATCATGGAAGCCGTTCCCATCACTTCGTGGCAAATAGATGAGGAAACAATGGAAACAGTGAGAGACTTTATTTGGGGGGAGGGGGCTCCAAAATCAATGCAGATGGTGACTGCAGCCAAGAAACTAGAAGATACTTGCTCCTTGGAAGAAAAGCTATGACCAACCTAGATAGCATGCTAAAAAGGAAAGACATTACTTTGCCAACAAAGATCCATGTAGTCAAGGCTATGGTTTTTCCAGTAGTCATGTATGCATGTGAGATTTGGAAAGAAAGCCGAGTGTTGAAGAACTGATGCTTTCGAACTGTGGTGTTGGAGAAGACTCTTGAGAGTCCCTTGAACTGCAAGGAGATCAAAGTACTCAATCCTGAAGGAAATCAGTCCTGAATATTCATTGGAAGGACTGATGCTGAAGCTGAAACTCCAATACTTTGGCTACTTGATGCGAAGAACTAACTCATTGGGAAAGACCCTGATGCTGGGAAAGATTTAAGGCAGGAAGAGAAGGGAATGACAGAGGGTGAGATCACTGGATGGCATCACCAACTCAATGGACATGAGTTTGCGTAAACTCCGGGAGTTGGTGATGGACAGGGAGGCCTGGCGTGCTGTGGTCCATGAAGTCTCAAAAAGTCAGACATGACTGAGCAACTGAATGTAATGTACCCCTTTCTGACATTAAGACAGCAGGACTTCTAGGCTACACCTGCTTACTTTCCCACTAATACCACATACATCTCTCTTGATCCTTTTTGGTTCTATGTACATCTCTGAACCAATCACTGTGGCTCCAGATATTAAATTCTCATTGGCCAACTCAGCACAATTTGCCTACTCCTTGAACAGGCGTATGTGCTGTAAGCTCAGCTTATAGACAGGGACTGTGGGAAGCTGACTCCACAAAACACATGCCATTTCCAGAAAAATGGAGTAGTCAAGGACGACAGAGGGCTTCCCTGGTGGCTCAGTCAGTCAAGAATCTGCCTGCAATGTGGGAGACCTGGGTTCCATCCCTGGGCTGGGAAGATCCCCTGGAGGGTGGAATGGCACCTCTCTCCAGTGTTCTTGCCCAGAGAATCCCATGAACAGAGGAGCCTGGAGGGCTGCGGTCCATGGGGTCGCAAACAGGCTAACGTGACAGTGACTAAGCAAGGAAGGCAAGAACAGACAAACCAAACAGGAGGAAGACGGAAGCACCAGATGTCTATCATAGCGTGCTTGTTTGCTTAATTAAATGTAATCAATTTGTAATGAAGACTTTGTCCTCTCATACTCTGATTATACTGCTCCCTAATACACAAAGAAATTCTAATAAATTGTGTCCTGATTTGCTAAGGATGGAGGAGTTGGGATGTGGCGTGGGGTCCACAAGGACATCCAGGCAGAAGGAAAACAAGTCTTTCCAGGTCAACCTGAAGGCTGAAGCTAAAATTTCACTTTTCAGAGTGTGGCCCCTTCCTTATATCATACACACAAAAAATGAGCTTGAAATGTATCAAAGGCCTAAATAAATGCTAAAGTTGTAAAACTCTCACACAAAAAAATAGACATAAATGTATATAATCTTGGATTAGACAATGGTTTCTTAGGTATAACACCAAAACCGGAAGCAACAAAAAACAGGTAAACTGGACTTGATCAAAATTTGAAATCTTTTGTGATTCAAAGGATACCATCAAGAAAGTGAAAAGACAACCTGAAGAATGAGATTTAAATACCTGCAACTAATATATCTGACAAGGCCCTGGTATTCAGAATATACAAAGAACTCTTTCAATTCAATAGTAAAAAAACAAATAACCCACTTAAAAGCTAGGGAAAGATTTGAGTAAGTATTTCTCCAAAGAAGAAATATAAATGGATAATACACAAATGAAAAAGTTCTTAATATTTGTCATTAGGGAAATATAATTGATTATATATCATATATTTATAATTTATAAATTATATATTATGTATTTATAATATATAATCTTTATATATTTATCTATATCAATTATATATTTATAATTGATTACGTAAAATAAAATCACAGTGAGATACCATGTCATACCCACTAAGATGGCTAAATCTCACAGACAATAAGTAACAGGTAAAGGTGAGAATGTGGAGCAATCAGAATTCTCAAAAGTTGACAATGGGAATGGAAAATGTTGCCATTGCTTTGAAAACAGTTTGGCAATTCCTCAAAAAGTTATAGAGTTTCCATGTGACCTACCCATTCCACTCTTAGGGATATACACACAAGAAATGTAAACATATGTCAACACAAAAATGTGCATGAATGTTCATAATGATGTGTTTCAAATAGACAAAACGTGGGAACATCCCAAATCTCCACCAACATTTGGCGAACAGGTAAACGAAATGTAACATACCCATACCATGGGACATAACTCAGCCATAGAAAGGAATAACGTACCAATACGTGCTAAAATGTGAATGAACTTTGAAAACATTAAGCTAAAAGTAAGAAGCCAGTCACAAAAGACCAGATATGGCCCAGAATAGGCAAAATTTAGAGACAGGAATTAGATTAGTGGAGGGAGGAGAAAATGGGGAGTGACTGCTGAGTATAGGTTTCTTTGAGGGGGTGATAAAAAGATGCTGAAAATAGGAGTGATGTTGCATATGTTTTTTAATATCCTACAAACCACTGAATTGTCTATTTAAAGACTAACTTTTATGTTATGTGAACTATATCTCAGTATTTTTCAGAGTTAGAACGTGAACTGGGTAACAGACATTCCCAAGAAATTACCATAATTTTGATAAGTGCAACATTATTATTGCAAGTAATATAAGCAATGTCCACTTTAGTGAAGACACACTGAAAGAGTAAAAGAATGAAATGATATGATGTCTTGGATATGCCTTAAAACAGTCCAGCAAAAAAGGAGGACAGACAATAAAGAAAAAATGAAGCAAAATTTAATAACTGTTAAATCTTAATAATAAGCATATGTGGGTTCAACATACTCTTCTCTCTACTTCTGTGTATGTTTGAAATTTTTCAAATAAAACATTATTAAGATTGTGATGCAAATTTGTATTTCTTGTGGTTGGACTGTGTGACTATCAGGGAAGCCAAGGCTTCAATAAGGAGTCTGCACTAAAAATGATGCAAATGTCGAAATGCTGAAATGCAGTTGTGAAGTCCATTCAAAGAAATGGATAAAATCTATTTGGTCTCTCTATCATTCCAGAGACATTCTTTTCTAAGATATTTCTTCATATTAAGCAAAATCATGTTTTAAGGCAAGATTGTCCCCAAACTATGTTCTCAAATCAGCCTTCCCTCAAGACTTTAATAGATGTTCTCAAAGAACAGTGTTCCATTGTCAAATAAGTTTGAGAAACACTGACTCAAACAATATTTTGACTTGCAACTAGGCTCACCAGCACTAGGAGGAGCAATCAGAATTCTCAAAAGTTGACAATGGGAATGGAAAATGTTGCCATTGCTTTGAAAACAGTTTGGCAATTCCTCAAAAAGTTATAGAGTTTCCATGTGACCTACCCATTCCACTCTTAGGGATATACACACAAGAAATGTAAACATATGTCAACACAAAAATGTGCATGAATGTTCATAATGATGTGTTTCAAATAGACAAAACGTGGGAACATCCCAAATCTCCACCAACATTTGGCGAACAGGTAAACGAAATGTAACATACCCATACCATGGGACATAACTCAGCCATAGAAAGGAATAACGTACCAATACGTGCTAAAATGTGAATGAACTTTGAAAACATTAAGCTAAAAGTAAGAAGCCAGTCACAAAAGACCAGATATGGCCCAGAATAGGCAAAATTTAGAGACAGGAATTAGATTAGTGGAGGGAGGAGAAAATGGGGAGTGACTGCTGAGTATAGGTTTCTTTGAGGGGGTGATAAAAAGATGCTGAAAATAGGAGTGATGTTGCATATGTTTTTTAATATCCTACAAACCACTGAATTGTCTATTTAAAGACTAACTTTTATGTTATGTGAACTATATCTCAGTATTTTTCAGAGTTAGAACGTGAACTGGGTAACAGACATTCCCAAGAAATTACCATAATTTTGATAAGTGCAACATTATTATTGCAAGTAATATAAGCAATGTCCACTTTAGTGAAGACACACTGAAAGAGTAAAAGAATGAAATGATATGATGTCTTGGATATGCCTTAAAACAGTCCAGCAAAAAAGGAGGACAGACAATAAAGAAAAAATGAAGCAAAATTTAATAACTGTTAAATCTTAATAATAAGCATATGTGGGTTCAACATACTCTTCTCTCTACTTCTGTGTATGTTTGAAATTTTTCAAATAAAACATTATTAAGATTGTGATGCAAATTTGTATTTCTTGTGGTTGGACTGTTGACTATCAGGGAAGCCAAGGCTTCAATAAGGAGTCTGCACTAAAAATGATGCAAATGTCGAAATGCTGAAATGCAGTTGTGAAGTCCATTCAAAGAAATGGATAAAATCTATTTGGTCTCTCTATCATTCCAGAGACATTCTTTTCTAAGATATTTCTTCATATTAAGCAAAATCATGTTTTAAGGCAAGATTGTCCCCAAACTATGTTCTCAAATCAGCCTTCCCTCAAGACTTTAATAGATGTTCTCAAAGAACAGTGTTCCATTGTCAAATAAGTTTGAGAAACACTGACTCAAACAATATTCTGACTTGCAACTAGGCTCACCAGCACTAGGTGAGTCATTCAAAAGGAGCTACCATATGCCTCACTTGGGAAGCTCATGTCAATCCATTTATTTATGGTGTGTTAGTTGCTCAGTAGTGTCCGACTCTCTGCAACCCCGTGGACTGTGGCCTGCCAAGCTCCTCTGTCCATGGAATTCTCCAGGCACGGATACTGGAGTGGATTGTCATTCCTCTCTCCAAGGGATCTTCCTGACGCAGGGATCGAACCCATGTCTCCGACATTGCAGGCAGATTCTTTACCATCTGAGCCACCGGGGAAGCCTTCCGTTTATTTACTCAGCTTATCGTGCAACCCTGGCAGAGAGTCAGAATCACTTCTACAGCTTGATGTAAATATAATTTCCTCTGTTTTCTTAAGCTCTGACTTGAACCAGAGCTTATGAAATGCTGGTTTAGAGATAAGAAAGTATTTGCTTAAGAAAAGATACTTAAGCTGAGTCTGGAAACCACAGAAGCTAATCAGGCAACATTATATTCAAGACAAAGGGAATAACAAGTGCAGGGATGCAAAAGCAAAAAGCATTTGGGAACTGAGATTAAGTCCCCTATTCTGGGAGGCAGGAATACATGAGGGAAGAGGGCTGGCAGAAGATGACGCTGAAGGCGCAGGCAGGGGCCAGGTCGAGAAGGACTCTGCTAGGCTAGTATGGTCAACGTGTAAGCAGTGGGAAGTCGTGAATGACTAGATAGGAAGGATGTGGTCAAACCTGCAATTCTTTTTGGTGTCCCCCGATACAGACGCATTTACCCTGAAGCTTGGTGACTTGCTCTGGTTAAGTCACGTATCTGTATGAAAACTGATTTGCAGGCTTCCCTTGAGGCTCAGTGGTAAGAATCCACCTGCCTATGCAGGAGACACAGGCTCGATCCCAGTCCAGGAAAATCCCACATTCCATGGAGCAAATAAGCCCATGCATCACAACTGCTGAGCCTGTGCTCTACAGCCGAGAGCCGCAACTACTGAGCCCATGTGCCGCGGCTACTGAAGCACACGCAGCCTAGGGCCCTGCTCCGCAACAAGAAAAGCCACAGCAATGAACAGCCCACACACCCAGCAAAGAACAGCCCCCAGTTGCTGCAGCTAGAGAAAGCCTGCCCAGCAACCAGACTCAGCACAGTCAAATATAAAAAAATAAAATTTAAAACAAAACAAAAAAGGTGATTTGCCAAACGAAGCAATTCCCCACTCCACACTGACAATTACTCAAACTTTGACGCAGGCCCAATCCACTTATGTCTTCTTTCCAACTCATCCTACCACTGGCTGCACATGCAAAAACTTTCAAATGTGTTATTCCCCTGTACTGCACACATGGAACATACCTCTCTAAAATCCTCTCTCTCTCTGCTTGGATTTATAGAAAGAAGAGAAAGCTTCCAGGATATGCTGCCACTTGAAAGAATTTCCCTTCATTACTTACAAGCTGTTCTCGCCAGTCGTTTCCCGTGTTGCACTTTCAATTATTCACCCTGACTGCTGCTGAGGTTAAAGACAGTCCCCTTACTGTGTGGCCGGGGATTTGCTTTTTCACTGGCTTGTCTGCCTTCCATTGCGCTCTTAAAATAAATAAATGATAATAATTAAGAGCATTTAAACGTCTAGTGATTTAACATAAAGTCTAGATTTCTTGAGTTCCTTGATATTCATATAGGAGTGGCAATACTGAGCTTGAATTTTTGCAGGGATATAATCAGCTGAGATACAAAAAATAACAGCACCCCTTAAATGAGCCTTCCAAATAGAAAAAGCACCCCAACCACCCTGCACTTTGCACACTCACATTCATGAAGTGTTGGCTGTGCTGCCTGGCTGTATTTTTATTAAATACGTTTAAACTGACCTGGAGAAGGGAATGGCTACCAACTCCAACATTCTTGCCGAGAACTCCATGGACAGAGGAGCTTAAGAGCTACAGTCCACGGGGTCACAAAGAGTCGGATACAACTGACCAACTAACACTTTCACTTTCACTTCACTTTTCATACTGGCTTAAATTTCATCCAAAACAATTTAAGCAGTTTATCAAATTAAATACATAAACAGGATCATTAACAATAAAAACAATACCCATCAATTAAACAGAACAAGCAAATAGATTTTCCAGGCATCTGGGGGATATAATTACACAAAATGCAGCAAGTAATTACTGCAGTTGAATCTTGACTTTGTCTAAGTAAAACATGACTTCAGATTCTTTTTCCACAAGTAAAAAATTTTAGGATTCCAAGATAAGGCTGAGCTGATCAACTGAGACTTAGCAGAATCCCCTCCACCTCCACCCAGAGTAGAATTCCTTCAACTAGCAATGGCACCCCACTCCAGTACTCTTGCCTGGAAAATCCCATGGATAGAGGAGCCTGGTAGGCTACAGTCCATGGGGTCGCCGAGGGTCGGACACGACTGAGCGACTTCACTTTCCCTTTTCATTTTCATGCACTGGAGAAGGAAATGGCAACCCACTCCAGTGTTGTTGCCTGGAGAATCCCAGGGACAGGGAAGCCTGGTGGGCTGCCGTCTACGGGGTTACACAGAGTCGGACACGACTGAAGTGACTTAGCAGCAGCTTTACTTTATTCATTATTTTTTTAAATATTTCTTTTTACTTATTTGGCTGGACATGAGATCTCAGCTGTGGAATGTGGAATCTAGTTCCCTGACCAGGAATCAAACCCAGGCCCCTGCAGTGGGAGTGAGGAATCTTAGCCACTGGACCACCAGGGAAGTCCCCTTTAAACCAGCTTTAATCTTCAGATCTTTACAATTTATCTCAACTCAGAGCAGACTCAATATTTCTGTGATCTCGCAGTGGGCTATCCATTTGAACCCTGTAGATAACGTCTAATAGCAGATAAAGGCCATAAATCATTTCTGATTGACAAACCTTATCAAAGGTATGAAGTTCTGTTGACTTTTCCTTTAGTTAACTCAGTCTTAATAGTCACTCCTCCTTACCTCTTTCAAAAAAGTGAAAGAAAACTTTTTACACTGGATGTGTACATAGCTTTCAAAATTCATCAAGCTATGAAGAAACAAAGGGAACGAGGAGAAATTACTTGTTGATGCTTTAGCCAGGAGAGTGACTGGCTGTTCAGCATTATAATTATCAGATAAATCTAGCACAGAGAGATCAGTTCAGTTCAGTTCAGTCGCTCAGTCTCTTTGCAACCCATGAATCGCAGCACGCCAGGCCTCCCTGTTCATCACCATCTCTCGGAGTTCACTCAGACTCACGTCCATCGAGTCCGTGATGCCATCCAGCCATCTTATCCTTGGTCGTCCCCTTCTCCTCCTGCCCCCAATTCCTCCCAGCATCAGAGTCTTTTCCTATGAGTCAACTCTTCGCATGAGGTGGCCAAAGTACTGAAGTTTCAGCTTTAGCATCATTCCTTCCAAAGAAATCCCAGGGTTGATCTCCTTCAGAATGGACTGGTTGGATCTCCTTGCAGTCCAAGGGACTCTCAAGAGTCTTCTCCAACACCACAGTTCAGCACAGAGAAGAGGCACCAAAAATTCCACCTCAATGTGGAGTGACCCATTTTCTGATGGAAACAGAAAAGTCCCCTGGTCTCTCCCGGTTGTCTTGTGTTTTCTGGCAGTGACTTAGTTGCTAAGGAGTCCAGCCCTTTGCAACACCTTGGACTGTAGCCCACCAGGCTCCTCGGTCCATGGAATTTCCCAGGCTTGTGTTTCATAGAAAGTTGCTCTTCCTTTCCATTATCTGCTTCACACTGAAGTGCAAACACTCTGCTCCAAGGGGTTAAATTTGTTGTAGATATCAGCTGGCCACAGGATAATGTCTAAGATCCTTCAGGTTCTATGCCACACAAAGTTTAGAGGTAATTTATAAAAGTCCTTGCAAAAGTATAAACAATCACCACAGTGGTGGGAGGGGGATATATTCGTTCTTGACCTATTTTCATAGTTCATCACGTCTTGAACGTTTTTTAAAAATATCCATTAATTTCAGTACTATTAATAGTACAATTATGCAACTTCTGCTGACTTTAATTCTTCCTTACCATTTACTTCATTTGAAGGCTATTTTTTTTTCCTACTTCCCACTCTACTGTAAAACCAACTCTAAAACCAACTTTGTGTCATTCACTATTATATTCCCAGAATCCAGCATAGCACCTGCCACAGAATGCATAATACATATTGGATGAATGAATGCTCCTTAAATACTATTAACAACAATATAATTTTAAGCAACACTCAGGGAAGATGCATTTAGAAAGTTTTCAAGCAAAATGTGGGAAGTAAAATGCAAAAATGTGTTACAATAAAAGTATTAGAAAATACTATATTTAAAAGCACTCCAGATTGAGAATGTAAATACTTTCTCCACTGGTTTCAGACTCTGTAACTGTAAAAACTAATGCTTTTTTAGAAAGCAATTTCTCCTCTGCAGAGGAAAGGTACTATAAAATGCGTGCATTACCAAAGATCTCCTGAACCAGGAAAGCAACGGAAATTTCTTTTTATTAAAGGTGACTAAAGGTTGCAATAAATTTTTAGAGAGACATTCGGAATAGAAGAGAATGGCCAAAAATCTTATGCAGAAACTTTGCTCATAACAAGTCAATGTCTGGGAATGTCTCTAGTTTGGGGGGGTTTTTTTTACACTAGAACAATAGAAACAAAGGAACAATGGCTTCTGGAGGTGAGAAGCAGAAGGTCCTCATCTAACCCAGAGATACTGAGATCGAAAACAGTGGCTGAAGAGGGCAGGCCCCAGCATGCTGGCAGGAAAAGGCCCACTCCTAGCCACGTGGATGAACTGTCCCATCAGCACCAACATTTCCTTCCCGAGCGCCTTTCACACACTCAATACCAGGTGAGGGTAATCCAAAATAAGCACAAATCTTTTCTTTTTTGGAAGAGAATCCCTGCACACGCTGCGCTGGTTCCTACTGTACACAGTGTGGCTCGGCCACGAGGGCTGCTGCCTCTGGCGTGCCCCACCCGGCCCCACGCCTCTAGGGCACCACAGGGCACCAGGCTGGCTCCGCGTTACACACCAGCTCCTCACCAGCTATCAGTTCTGCACGTGACAGTGTATACATGTCAGTGCTACTCTCTCGATTTGTCCTTCCCCTTCTTTGTCTAGAAGTGCATCACCTATAGCTGCGTCTCTATTCCTGCCCCTCATAGGCTCATGGTGCTGTTTTTCTAGATCCCATATATACGCATTTACACGTTTTCCTCTTCTCTTTTTCTTAACTGTATTTATTTGCCGGCCGTGCTGAGTCTTCCTGGCTGCACAGGCTTTTCTCCAGTTACAGACAGGGGGGCTACTCTCCACTGGAGGTGCTCCGGCTTCTCACGGCGGTGGCGCCCCCTGTTGCAGAGCAAAGCCCTTGGGCTTCAGCAGCTGTAGCACGTGGGCTCTCAGCAAAGCTCAACAGTCGCTTAGCTGCTCCTCGGCATGTGGGATCTTCCTGGACCAGGTACTGAACCTGTGTCTCTTGCACTGGCAGGCAGATTCTTTACCGCTGAGCCACCAGGGAAGCTCTATTTTTCTCTTTTCTTAATGCTCTTTCTCAGAGAGAGAAAGCAGATGCATGACAAACGATGTTAAATAATTCAAGACAATACATGTGAAAGAAAGTGGGGCAGGTGTGCCATAGATTATACAAAGAGAGATCTATGAATGCTGGAGAATGATGGGGGCAGGGGGACTCACAGAAGAAACAGAACTCCACCTAAGAGAGTGCGTGTGTGCGTGTGCGTGCGTGCATGTGTGCGTGTGCGTGCGTGCATGCGTGCGTGTGTCTGTGTGTGTGTATGTGTGTGTGGACATTCCACTCAGTGCAAAGGGAACAAAAAGCACATGCCGCCTGTGTGCTAAGGCTAGTTCCACATCCATTTCCTCTAGCCATCATAACCTCATGAGCATATGGCCACTTGGTACATGAGCAGACCGAGCTGGTGGCACAAGATGAATCCATCTGCATGGCTAGCAAGTCAAGAAGCCCAGACTGAAATTTATGGTTACCTGATGCCAAGGTTTTTCGCCCCCTCAACCTCATATTACAAACAAAGTCTCAAGATGACTGTGTAAGCTTCTCTACAGATATTTCCTCTCACACGCGAGCTTTAAAAAATTAAAAGGAAACTTTAAACACATAATCCTATCAACTCGTGCTCCTATAGCGCCTGCTGTATGCCAAACACTGTCGGAAGTACAAGTATTCACACACGACATCCTTGCATCTCTGCTAATAGGAAATAGACTTTTTAAATTAGGAAACCGAAGCTCACAGAGGTAACTAACTGTCCAAGGTCACTCTTCCAGTACATGACAGCGCCTTTATCAGCATATTCCACACCATTCCAATAAAGTGTTCAAATGGCATCACCTCAATGACACAGAGGGGCTCTCTGAACAACCCCTGCTGGTCGCTGGCTTCCCCAGGGGCCCTGAGTCGGGGAGGACTGAGCAGGACGTGGTCTCCCTGGCGCAGCGCGGTCTGGGCGCTGGCTCAGACTCTGTCACCACCCATCAGTTCTGCCGCTTTGGGACTCAGCTCTGACACCTGTAAAAGGAAGAGCTTGTGACAGGCTTCCCTGTGGTTCAGCGGTTAAGAGTCTGCCTTGCAACGCAAGGGACACCAGCTTGACCCCTGGTCCGAGAAGATCCCGCATGCTGCAGAGCAACTAAGCCGTGGACTAAGCCCGTGGGCCGCAACTACTGAAACCTGCCTCCTAGCATCTGTGTTCCACGACAAGAGGCCACCAAAACGAAGAGGAGCCCCCACGCAGCGCAACCAGAGAAAGCCCATACACTGCGACAAAGACCCGGGACAGCCAAAAGTAAACTAATTAATTAATTTTTTAAAAAAGAGCTTGTGATAAATGATACCAGAACTTCTAAACTTGTTTGTGGTTTACATCAACCAGACTTGCTTAACACCCAAACTGCTAACTGCCGAACACGTGGAGGGTGGGGGGGAGCGGGGCTGGGGGCGGGCAGGGAGAAGGGAAGGAAAGAAGGAAGGAAAAAGGAAAGAAATCTGGGCAGTGATCTGCTCAGTTGGTGTGCACGTGTGTGTGTGTGTGTTGGTGCGTGTGTGCTCACTCAGTTGCGTTAGTCCTGTCCGACTCTTTGTGACCCCAACAAAGACTAGCCCGCCAGGCTCCTCTGTCCGTGGGATTTCCCAGGCAAGAATAGTTGCCATTTCCTTCTCCAGGGGATCTTCCCCACCCCAGGATCGAACCTGCATCTCCTGCTTTGGCAGGTGGATTCTTTACCACTGAATTAGTTGATGAATAAAAATAAATTCATTATAACCTATACAAGCAAAATGTATTATTCTGGTTCCAATCACCCCAGTTATTTTTCACTTTCCTAAGCTCTCTAAATTAGAATCACGAGCTGAAAGTATTCCCTGAAGCACCTAGAAAACTGGTTAAAATAAAGAGAACACAAACTTTTTGTCCCAGTTCAAGTGACCTCATAGAGATCAGTGCCAACATTTCCTTCTCCTTTGTTGAAACACAATTTTGTTTTTCTTTCCTGGAAGTGTTCTAAGCCTCTTGCCAGACACAGCTCTAGCAAACAGCAGATTTAATCCTGGTGTAATGCAGGAGAGGGCTTTGCAGACTCCTAGGGCAGCTGCTGGAGGTCCTTGAGACTCTGCCTGGAGCAGCTGGAGGCACGGCCCGCCCTGCTGCAGGAGACCAGCAACCTCTTACACACAACCATCAATACATTTATAACCCTGCAGACCTTCCAGAAGGATCAATCCCAGCAACAGCAGCTGTAGGAACACAAATCAGGCTCACAAGTGAAGAATGCTTAGTGAAGTTCCTAGCGCACGGGGGTTCGCGTTCCTTTAAACCAGTCACCAAATGATTAAAGAGTGATAAAACCTGTCCTAATAACCTGGGTAACAACAGTGAGAGTTTGGATTAACATCAAACCAGACAGGGGAGGCAAGTGGGTTATCTGAGTGTTTAGAGTTCAACACCCCAACCAGCTAAGGTCCAATTTCATCCATAAGACCAGGATACATTCCAAAGGACTTGTGACAACAGGTTCTGAGAACGAAAGTAAGAGTCAAATTCAGGACAGGGACTGCCCTTAGCAGCTGTGCAGTCTGTATCCCTCACAACTTCAGGGAGCACACTTTACATAAACCGCCTAAGAAATATTGTCCTCTGGCGCTGTGTACTGCAGTGGGCTGGCTCAGCACACTTCTAAAATAGCAACAAAGCCAGAAAGAGCAGCAGCGGCCACGAGCACCTTTGGTCAACAGAAATTTTGCAAAGTACACTGGTTCTTGCTTTTTTTCACTTTTTATTTTGTACTGGGGTAGAGCCAGTTAACAAACAATGAGGTGACAGTTTGAGGTGAAGAGTGAATGGATCAGCCATACCAGCCATACATACACATGTATCCATTCTCCCCCAGACTCCCCTCCCACGCAGGCTGCCTCTAACATGGAGCGGACTTCCCTGCACTGCATAGCCCGATACTGCTGGCTGTCCATTTTCAACTCAGCGGTGTGCAAATACACTGTTTCTTCACTTCACCTTAAGCAGACAGACCTCCGTGGGCAAATCCTGGCCCTTTCCACAGGATTCCTATACAGACCTAGGACTTACTTGACCTGTCTCTCCACATCCTACCATGAAAGGTTTCAGAATCCTTGGGAAATGACCCAAGGACAACGTCTGTTCCGTCTCTACGTGCCAACGAATGAGGCTGAAGTCACCTCATGCCGTGGCTTCACGCCATGCTTCTGCCAGTTTCTCCTTCCTTAGACTCGGGAGCCACCACTTTGCAGCTGAACTGTAACCAAACCTTCAAGAAATAGGAGCATCTCCTCCTACTTGGTACCTTCACCAGAGATGTCAGGGTAAAGTCACTGTGCATTCCTCCAGTGGGCCAGATAGTCCAATCTTAGGAAATCCATCCAACTAGGAGAAAGTCATCAGAACTTATGGAAAAGTCTAAACCACAGGGCACGGTATAAGAAAATGCATTATTTTTATGTTATCGAAGAGGTTCAAACTAGGGTTTGGAATGTCCACTGAATTGATGCTAGTTGCTAAATCGCAACAAAGAAAGCCCACACCTGGCTCTTCTGTGTTGCATTGAAGGCATATATATATATATATATATATATATATATATTCTATATCAATACGTGCTATTTTATCTGCTAGTCCGTAAGACCTCTAACCCCAGAAATTCTCTCATATCTCTCCACTGCATTTAGCACAGTGCTAGGAACACATTAATAACAGTCAATATGTGGGGCTGCCCTGGCGGCCCAGTGGTTAAGAGTCCACTTTGCAATGCAGGGGACACCGGTTCGATCCCTGATCCTGGAAGATCTCACATGCAGCAGAGCAACTAAGCCCATGTGCCACAACTACTGAGCCTGTGCTTAGAACCCAGAAGCCACGATTACTGAGCCAGCAAGCCTTGAGCCCATGCTCTGCAATGAAAGAAACCACTCAATGAGGAGCCCCCACACCGCAACGAGAGAGTCGCCCCTCGACTCACCACAACTAGAGAAAAGCTCACACAGCAGTGAAGACCCAGCACAGTCAAAAATAAAGAAAATTTCAGAAAATAAACTGAGTGTGTGCATGCATGCTAAGTCACTTCAGTTGTGTCTGATGCTTTGTGACCCTATGGTCCAGCAGCCCACCAGGCTCCTCTGTCCGTGGGATTCTCCAGGCAAGAACACTGGAGTAGGTTGCCATTCCTTCCAGAGGATGTTCCTGACCCAGGAATCAAACCTGAGACTCCTGCATTGGCAGGCAGATTTTTTTTTACCACTAGCACCACCTGGGAAGCCCTAATGAGTGCATACTGGACACCAAACATGGATCTAACTATTTAACATTCAATCCTCACAGCAATGCTGTATGGTAGGCAAAACTGTTATTCCCATCTTACAGAAGAATCTGAGGCTCAGAGAGGTTAACTAACTCGCCCAAGCCGCAGAGCTAGTATATAGTAGAGGGTGCCTGAGTCTAGAAGGTCTGATGTCGGCATCTATGATCTTAGTCATCACACTATGCTTCCTCCACAGTCTACAGATTCAGTACACGCTGCTGAATGTTAACGTGTAGGTCCTTCACTGCCGAGTGCTCTAAACCATTCTCTTCTCTTCTTTAAACCATTACATTCTGATGGACCAAACATTCACTTTATGTCACTGAGGCCATTAGTTTCTTGGAAAATTCTATCTCAAATTCAATCCTTACACAATACTTTCTCAAAATTCCTTAACTGGAGTTCAAATTAATAAGATACATTTTTACTATGGGGACTTCCCCAGTGGCTTAGCAGTAAAGAATCTGCCTGCAGTGCAGGAGCCACAGGAGACATGAGTTCCCCTGGAGAAGGAAGAGCAATCCAGTCCAGCATTCTTGCCTGGAGAGTCCCCATGGACAGAAGAGTCTCACGGGCTACTGCCCACAGGGCTGCAAAGAGTCAAACACAACTGAAGCGACTTAGCACACACGCACACTCTTACTATAAAGAATCAATTCAAGGTTTCTGATAACATATATATCTATATATATATATATATATATATATATATATTACCTTCTGGTGAGTGATGCTGATAATGAGGAGCCTATTGTGGATAGGGAAGGGTATATTTGGGAAATCTCTGTAGCTCTCAATTTGATTGTAAATCTAAAACGCCTCTAAAAAAAATAAAATGTTTGGGGGGGAAAAGAGTCAATCCAAAGATCTACATCCACACGTATTCCGCAGCTCCAGGATTCCAGCCCCTCCAAGCCCCCTAGACTGCTGAGCTCCTTCTGAACTACTGAACTCTCCACAGCCTTCTGAATCATCCTCTGAGCCTCTCCTCGTTTCTGTTTTATATCATTATTCGCATAAGCTCCTTGAAGACAGGAACAACATGCACGCAGTTATGGCCTCCTCAGCACCCAGGAGAGAAAATATATAGAAGAAAATATTTGGATGAAACACAGGAAATCAAAGCAATATCACAAATAAATGTGGAGATCCTTATCCCAGGGCATTAAAAAAAAAACCCTAACTGTACTGTAATGGAGGGCAATATTTTTGCAGAAAGTACATCATAAGATCATTTCTGGCAACATTCAGAGTTAAACTATGTGTATTTTTAAAGAGTAGTTTCAGGCTTCTGTCATCTCAGCAAGAAATGTCTATTTATTGAGCCAAAAAAAAAGTTCTGCTGCTTTAAAATTCTGCTGTTTCTTGCAGACAGATCAGTAGGGAGGCATGTAGTCCAACTCTTTAGGGTCTAAACATAATAATGCCTGGAAAATGCTATAAACCAACAGAGATTATTGTACTGCTTTGGGTTCATAAACTTTCCCCCCAGATACCATTAATGCTCAAAAGTGCAGATTCTTACTTCAACTGCTATTCTACCAACAATCTGCAGACTCCAGTTGTCCACATGACATTAAGACTACAACTTACATAAATACCAGCCTATATATGTATACTATATATTTTGAAACATGAAAAAAGAGATAAGAAGGAAGACTGTCATGAATTTTTATAAGACTCAAAGTTTTTTGACATGTACACCCTGGTCTATTAATTTATGGCTATACTGGGTTTCTATTACTGCATAGGAGCTCTCTCCGGCTTGGGGAGTGGGGGCTCTCTCTAGCTTCGGGAGCGGGGGCTCTATCCGGCTTGGGGAGCGGGGACTCTCTCTGGCTTGGGGAGCGGGGGCTCTCTCCGGCTTCGGGAGTGGGGGCTCTCTGTAGCTGCGGTGCACAGGCTTCTCATGTTGGGGAGCACAGTTTCATGGGCTTTCAGGAGCTGTGGCTCTCAGGCTCCAGAGCACAGGCTCAGTTGCTCCAACATATATGGAATCTTTCCAGACCAGGGATCAAAACCATGTCCCCTGCACTGGCAGGTGGATTCATCACTATGCCACCAACGAAGTCCTTGTCATGCATTTTTTAAATCTCAGTGGCATGTGAAGAAATCTGAAAGTAAGTATTAATTATTTTTATAAATTTTTTACCTGGTACTAAAGGAGAATACCAGATACACTAGTGCTGTTATCTTGAATGTCATTCCACTGTAACCCTAGTTCCCTAGTGGACAGAAACCCAAGAAACAATGAGGAACCAATCATATGTATCAAAAGAGAAAGAACCCCTACCCCAGAAATGCTAAATACCAGCAGTTCCACTCTCAAACACTCAAACAAAATGAAACCATATGGCCCCACAAAAATTCGTGCATAACCATTTATAGCAGCATTACTCATAATAACCAAAAACTGGTAACAAGCGGAGTCTCTAGTAACTGATGACTGAATAAACAAAAGGTGGAATATTATTCAACCATACAAAGGAAGAAAGTACTCGCACATACTTCAACAGGATGCAGTGTGAAGATGTTAAAGAAGTCAGTCTCAAAGACCACACAGTGTGCTATACAATTCCACTTACGTGAAATCTCTAGAATAAGGAAATTTAGAGAGACAAAAAGTAGTTTTGCGGTTGGGAGGGGCTGGAGAGAGAGATGAGGAGCAGTTTCTGCTAGCAGGTCAGGGTTTCACTTTAGAGTAATGAAAATAGTACAAAACTTCAGTCCTGGGCAAGGAGATGGTGGGGCCAACGAGAAGCGCAGCGTTGACACACACACACTGCCACGTGCGACAGCCAGCAGGAGGCAGCCGTGTGGCACAGGGAGCTCAGCCCCGTGCTTTCTGAGGACCTCGAGGGGGGTGAAGGGAGGCTCAAGAAGGAGGGCCTTTCTGTATACTTACGGCTGAGCGTGCACACACACACACACGGCTGATGCATGTTCTTGTACAGAGGAAGCCGATATAATATTGTAAAGCAATTATCCTCCCCTTTAAAATGTTTTTTAAAAAGACAAAAAAAAAAAAAAACCTTCAATCATCAGAAAATATCAGACAAACCCAAACTGAGTGACATTCTACAAAATAACTGGCGCCATGGTTTGAACTGAAATTAGATCCTGTGCCAGCACAGAATGAGCAAGCCTCGTGGAGCACCTCTGTGACTCTGGCCACGGCGCCCATGCTCCCCGGGCCTTGCCTTCCTCACAGCAGAACAGGAGCCCACAAGGTCAAGGCTGCCACAAATCGTGAACAGTGAATACCCAGCGACATCTCCAGCACAAAGTCAACAGATGCTCCAGAGATTTGTATTTTTGTTGCTCTTATTAAGCATGTGAGGACGTTAAAATAAAACATGACTCACCAGAGCTATGCTGCCCAGCACAGTAACCACTAGCCACGTGTGGGTCTTTAAATCTAAATTAATTAAAATTTAAAAACTCAGTTCCAGGAGACACTTTTCAAGTGCTTAATAGTCACAAAAATCTAGTAACTACAGTAACAGCACTGACCCAGAAAAACATCAACAAATGAATTTCTGTAGCGCTAGAACATGTTTACCCTCACTGCACTAGAGACCTGAAGACGCTCCAATGAGTGATCACGTTAAATGTAAAAATAAACACACTTTACATTCAACTTTAAACTTTCACACTTAGCCTAAAACATGGCAAGCATCAGCTACTAAAAGTTCTGTCAAGACAATGATAAGACAGAGGGGAAATTAAGTTAAGGAATGTTCACAGAAAATACTTACAAGACATATTTCAAACTAGAAGAAATAAAAACAAATCAAATTGCAACCAAAATCCTTATCACAGTTGCATTGTTTGGGCCGTTAAATAAGCACCACCAAAGAGCGAAAGTCTGACAGTCTCCTATAATTACAAAATGAGGAGGAGGAGGAATTAAGTCAGTGAGCAACAGCGATCTCTGAATGCTTGGGACACAAATTTCTCACTGATAAATTACACTTTTATAGAAAATATTTTAAAATATCTTTTTTTCTGCAGCTGTTTCCAGTTCATGCTTTATCACTGATGTCAACAAAAGGAGGCTTAAATCTCCAAGAGATGCTGTGGCATATTTTTAAATACAAAAGTATTTTGCAGTGCTTTAAAAACATGGGCTAATCCCCCTTATAATATCCCCAGGCAGCAAAGAGAGGCTTGATACTCCCGAAAACACAAAAAATTGAAGCAATTTCCATTCAGAGTTTGGTGAATCAAGGTGGGAATTTCTGTGTTCTGGCTCAGCACCCATATAATCCTGAACCAGAAGCTTTCAACAGACCACTAGAGACTGTAAGGGCATGAGTCAAAGTCTCTTAAGAAAGGCTGGCAAATTCCCAGCCATTTTGTAGGAAACAAAAAATAGATCCAAGTTACAGATATAAAAATCTTGTTTATGATTCTTATTAACAATTGTAAGAAATGACAAAGTCATCCCTCAGTGTTTCTTTTATTATCACACTAGATGCTCTGAGCTACATGGAGAATCCACAGGCTAGAACGGTTCCACGAAACAAGCAAAACCAGAGCAAGAAGCTCAGTCTGCTAGTGATCTTCAGAAACAGGAAGGAAAAGCACCTGTCCCCTTTAGATTAAGGACAATTCTGGGCCACTGCATATGACACCTTTAGTGCAGGTTTCCAGGTGGCCCAGTGGTAAGGAATCCACCTGTCAATGCAGGAGAGGCAAGGGATCAAGGTTTGAACCCTGGATCCAGAAGATCCCCTGGAGCAGGAAATAGCAACCCACACCAGGATTCTAGCCTGGGAAATTCCATGGAGGGCCACAGTCCACTGGGTCACAAAGAGTCAGACACAGCTGAGCGATTGAGCACACACACACACACCAAAACGATCAAGAGTCCAAATTTATGATGAAATATTGAATAATAATTAAAATGTCTCCCACTGAAACTCAAATGTTCTCACATTCAAAATACATTACCCTTCTGAAGGAATTCAGTGGGAGTCCTCGAAAGAAAAGGGTTGAGTGTTTGGCTCTGCTTGCCTTATTCCAGCTAGAATACACCCAGTAATTATGCCTGGAAGTGCAAGGCACTTTTCCCTGGGGAGCTTTAGGTGCTTTAAAAACATGGGCCAGTCCCTTTATAATATCCCTAGGCAGCAGCAGAAAGAAGCTTGGTATGCTCAAAAGCACACAGAAAAGTTGAAGTGATTTTTATGAAGTTACACCACTCAGTTAGGTGATTCAAGATGGGAACTTATAGATTCTGGCTCAGCACCCACATACCCTGAACCAGAAGATTTAAACCGACCGCTAGAAACTCTTATGGGTGTTTCAGCCTGAGTTAAACCCTCTGAAGAAAGGTTGGCAAATTCCCAGGATGTCAGCCCCTTTGGCAGAATTATTAGTGGCTACAGGAAGTCTCAAAAGAATGGCTCTTTGCTTACTCAAAAGCAAAGGAAAGCCGCATTAACATCCCAAAGATGTGTTCATACATCAAGCATGCGTTTGTAACGTGTTTACATTCTTCAGTTTGAAATAAAAGTCATCCAGTAAATTGCTCATATGAAATTATAAAACAGATAAGTATTTTATACTTGATTTATGATGTCAGATATTCAATTTGTATTTCACCTCTAATTCTCAGGTCATGTATTAGCATGTGATTAATTAAGCAATTTAATTAAGCCTTGGTATGTCTGGCAAAGAAGCAACTATCCGCCTTTGTCTCTGACTAGTCAAAGAAACCCCTCTTCAGGATTAGTCTGGACTTTACATCTGAGTAGGTAGTATACTTCCTTTTCCTGTGTTACCTTTTAATGTCTTTGCCTTAGTCTTGTTTAATATAATAGGGTGAGAACCAAAAATTAGCAGAGAAAAAATTACATTTCTCCTAGCTGTTAAGAAAAGATTTATGTTCCCAAACTCCACCTACATCTTAAATCCTGGGACACCATTGCCTTCTCTGAGTCCAAAACTTAGGTCTACACAAAAACCCACACACAAATGTTTACAACAGCTTTCATCGTAGTTGCCAAAATATGGAAGCAACCAAGATGTCTCTCAATAGGTGAATGGTTAAAAAACTGTGGTAAGTCCAGACAGTGAATATCATCTAGTGATAAAAAGAAATGAGCTGTCAAGCCACAAGATACGGAGGAACCTTAAATGCATATTACTTAGTGAAAGAAAGCTCTCTAGAAAGCTCCATGTTGTATGATTCCAGCTCCATGACATTCTGAAGAAGCAAAACTATGGAGATAGTAAAAAGATCAGTGGCGGCTAGGGGTTCGGGAAAGAGGAGAAAGGATGAAAGGGAGGAACACAGGAGATCTTTAGGGCAGTGAAGCTACTGGGTATGATGCTGCAACAGTGGATACATGTCATTAGACGTTTGTCCAAACCCATAAAACTGTAAACACAGTGAACCCTAATGTAGACTATGGACTTTAGCTAACAATAATCAGTTAATATTGGCTCATCGATTGTAATAAATGTATCACACAAATCCAAGATGTTAGGAACAAGGGAAATTAAAGTGAGAAATGATATGGGAACTATTTTCTGTAAACTTATCATTGCTCCAATAAAATAGTCTATTAATTTAAAAAAATTGAAGCCTGATAGATTTTCCCAAACTTCATATGCATCTTAAATCCAGGAACACAAGTAAAGAATTTTATTTGACTGACAACTTTCTGGTGAACTTGGCTTTTTAGTAAATATGATGAGTTCTAAAACCCACACTTCCAGCTACTTTTTTAAAAAACTATAGTCTCCTCTTTGTTGTCAATTTTCAAAATTCTGGGCAGGAGACAAAGCTAACGTACAGGTAGACAGAATCAGTTAGCAGTTTTTACATTGCTGGCCACATTTCACCTGAGTTATCAACTCACTTCCTGTGTTAGATGGTCCCTTCAGTCACGCTGCTTCTCAAGTCCATTACCAGTTACCTTTTCATTATTATTATTATGAAAATTTTAACCTACACTGTAATTTCCCGGAGACTTCCCAAGTGGCAGAGTGGTAAAGAATCCGTCTGCCGATGTAAGAGACACAACAGGCATGGGTTCAATCCCGGGTCGAGATCGGAAGGAGGAGACCTGGGGGAGGAAATGGTAGCCCACTCAGCGTTCTTGCCTGGGAAATCCCCTGGACAGAGGAGCCTGGCGGGCTACAGTCTATGGGGTCGAAAAGAGTCGGACACAACGTAGTATCTGAGCGCACACACACACACACACACACACACATACGCGCACACACACACACGTTAAGTTCCCCTAAGGCAAGGGCCATACCTTAGCCATCTCTTACCGTCAATACTGAACACCCTGAGAAAAGATGGAAGGGGGAAGGCATGGGGAAAGGAAGGGGCACTGTACAAATATTTGCTCACTGTCAGTCTCAACCAGAAACACACAATACACTCACACTGGGTATCACACATTCAAACTGAGTTTGCTCAAAAGACCACTTTTAAAGGCAGGGCACAGCTCATGCTGTGTTACTCACTCTGGACTGGAAGGGCCAAGGGGTGAAAGCCTGGAATTGACAGAGAGACAGAGAGAGGAGGGAAGCACGAAGCCGTAAGGGTAGAAGTATGGAGCCAACAGGCTGGGACCCAGCAGAAAAAAGCAGAAGGAATAAACACCCATCACTCTTGACCTGCCCTCAGATCTCCTATTCCTTCCCATTGGTGGAATCAGTTTGGAAGCAGAGGGCAAGAGTTCACTGGTGTAATCCACACAGGTCGGCCACCCAAGGCACACAGCAGGATGGGCAGGATGAAGACTGGATCCAGGGGAGTAAACGGAAGCCACCAGCACATCTCAAAATACACAGGCATACCAGCATGACCCAAGCGCTCCCAACCCCCCCTTCCACTTATGAGAGTCTTCAGATGCAAACCAACCTAGCCTTCAACTCCTGATTCCCGTCACTTCATTGATGAGAATCCTTGGGCAAATGACTTAGTCTCTAAGCCTCAGATTCACCACCTGCAAGACAGAGCTAACTAGAGGGACTGCTTGAGGACTGCAAGGATTAAGTGAGAACACAGAGCACTTAGTGGCTATGAACAGGAAGTGACATTATTACACGCCCCACAACACACACTTAAGGACAGCTTTTAGCACACAATCTTACACTTATTTTGTCCCTTAGCTGTTTAATGTAAATGTTCTGTCTCTCCAGGTACACTGTACAGTCTTTCAAGACAGGCAAGAGTTGGGACATTTTATTTCTTTGCTGTCCCCCAATGCACCCACCTGATACAGTGAGCTGAGTAAACAGGGCAACAGAATAAATATTTGCTGAAGAAACACATAACCCCTCCAATAAAAAGAGAAAGGCTTAATTAATTCATTAACCTGCAGAACAGAAGCATCACTAATGAAATCACTAGGTGTTTCCTCTGGTCTATAAAGTACTTGCTTGACTCATAAGTTGGTATCTCTTTTCAAGCAAGTGCTTCAAATTTTAATATATACAAACGTGGCATCATTCCAGTTGGGGATAATAAGAAAAAGAGGGAACCAGAGCTGGGAACAGAAAAGGATATAAAGCAGATGGCAGAGTAGGAGTAAAAGTCTTGGGGAAAATGAAAGAAGATGAGGAAAGATAAGGGCGGCTCCCCCAGTGCCCACTGGCGGGCGGTGTCTGCGAGGAAGGCGGCCGCTGAGTGTGCTGTGTAGAGGTGCTGTGCTCAGGCCCTCAGTCCTGTCTGACCGCAACCCATGGACCGTAGCCCGCCAGGCTCCTCTGTCTATAGGATTTTTCAGGCAAGAATACTGGAGTGCGTCACCATGCCCTCCTCCAGGGCATCTTCCCTGGAGGGAAGACCAGGGATCACACCCACATCTCCTTCGTCTCCTGCGTTGGCGGGTGGACACCCACTGAGTCACCTGGGAAGCTCAAGAAGTGGGGAGAAAGACAGAGGGCAGATGCTCAGGCAAGACCTGGGAAAGCCAAGGCTATTCAGTGGATGCTCTTTTGTATTGGGAGAGAAAGAGGGAAATACTGGGGTTGAATACATTAAACAAAACCACTCAGGCATCCCAGATAATCTGCATCTCGAAGACCACTATGGAAACAAGGAAGTAGGATCCCAGAGGTCTGCCCATGTGCGCAGACCCATAAAAGGAAGTCAAGAATTGTAAGTGCTAAAATACAGAAAACACTCAACATCTGGATGAAGCATACCAATGCTCCTCAGCTCTGATCTTGACAGAGAGCAAATAACTTCAAAGAGATGACAACAGCTGTGAGGGATGACATACCTAGCAACTTGAGTAGCTCTTCAGTCAGTGGGAATGCAGAAACATTATGTATTTTCAATGGCAGAGATTTAATAGAAGAAATTGGTTACATAGGTATTAAAAGACTAGAAAAGTGAAAAGGGGACACAGAGATAACCTTGATATCCGTCACTGCAAGAAGCAGTCTTAACCCTAGGGCTCGAGAAACAAAAGGGAAGAGGTGGGGTAACCAACTATCAATAGGACTCAAAGCAGGCTGGGGAGGGACTTCCCCGGTGTCCAGTGGTTGAGAATCCACCTGTCAGTACAGGAGGCAAGAGTTCAATCCCTGGTCTAGGAAGATCCCACATGCCTTGGAGCAGCTAAGCCCATGCACCACAACTACCGAAGCCCCAGCTCTGGAGCCTGTGCTCAGCAGTGAGAGAAGCCCCTGCAACGAGAAGCCCACTCTGCAACCAGAGAGAGTTCTCGAGAAGCAGCGAAGAGCCAGCATAGTCAAAAATAACAAGTAAAATCAAAAACGAAAGAAGCAGGGTGGGGAGAACAGGACACACAGAATAACTGATACTTGGAACCGGGCTGGGACCATGGCAAAGGGGTGCCAAGAATTCCTAAAGAAACTACAGACTCGAGCTATCGCTGGCCACAGGAGAAACGCAGACGGGAGCTGAAAGCAGCCAAGTCCCTTCGCCCCCTTGCTCCTGCACTTCACTCTTCCACCAGGGTCTCCTCCTGCCAGAAACCACCAGAAGCTGAGACGTGAGGGGATCTGGGAGATGGATTTCTCATAAAACAAAGCAGAAAATGGTGGGCTTGAGGCTGAGACCACAAGCGAAGAGCCAGCACAGTGGGAGACCCACATGTTCCCTATGAGGTTTCAGGTTCTTCGACGGAAAACTCTCCAATATTGGTTTTCCAGGAACCCAACCCTGACTTTTTTTTTTTTTTGAGAAACAGTGACTGTCATGAAGCTTTTCTGATTAAAAATCAGTTGGAATATTTCACTAAAACTCCTTTTTCCCCTCTCAGGATTATACATATTTTCTATTTATTTGGGACAGAAATTTCATAGGATAGAGCATAAAGAATGATTGTTATAACAGAGAACACTGGCCAAATACAACCAACTTCTCCTCCAACAAAGGAAAATTCTTAATAGACTTCTAGCATTTCCAAAATCTGTTTAAATAAGTATCCCCTAATTCTCCTACACAAAGAGTTGGCCTCTGCACTGGGATGAGGGCTGTGTGTGTGTGTGTGTGTGTGTTTGTGTATGGGGGAGGGGGTCTGAGAAGAATGAGCGTATTTTGTTCTGCAGGTAAGAGAAACATGGATCTTTGGGGGCCAGAAGGCGAGCAGTCATTCTCCAAGAAAGCCCCCAGTGAACCATGCCTCCTGGAATTCACACTCTCGTATGGTGCCTTCCCATACTGAATAGGGCTGACCAGTGGAACTGCAATACAAGCGGATTGCAGGGATAGCCATGCGTGACTTCCAAGTCAGAAAAGACATCATCGCTTCCATTTTGCTTTCTTTCGGATCGCTCACTCTGGGAGAAGCCAGATGCTGGGATGCAAGGACCTTGGCTGTAGCTCTGCAGGGATGCTTATGTGGCAAGGAACTGAGGCCTTCTACACGAGCTATGAGAGTGAGCTATGGGAGTGAGCCATGCGTAAGCACACCCACCAGCCAGTCGCGCCTTCAGAGGACTACAGCTCCAACGTCCCGACTACAGCCTCTGAGACACCCAGAGTCAGTGCCCCCCAGCAGACTCTGACTCCCAATTCCTGGCCCTCAGAAACTCTCTGCAATAACAGACTTTTATTACTGTTCTAAGGCATTAAGACCAGAGGTAACTCATTATGGAGCAGTAGCTAATCAACATATCCTGAAAGAGCCCTACTGGGTCATAGTCTTTAGTCAAGTGGACGAGATCTGCTTCACAGGCACTGCTCCCAGTCTCCTGATTGGGACTGAAAGAATCTTCCAGTTTCATTAAGGTGGTTTTTTAAAGAGTCCAGCTGCTCCCACCCTCTCTATCTATTCCACTACTCTTTTAAGATATCTTGAATTTTCTGTCAACTAAGCCAACAGAAGAATTAGAGGCCCATGAGGCTTTAAGCCCCTTTAATACTGGAAGTATTCAAGCAGATGATCAAAGGTTACAAAGTACTTCCTACACCAAATGGAAGGCGGGACCAGATGGCCCATAAGGTTTCTAATCACACTAAGAAGTTTCTAAGATGCAAGTCTCTGGGTGTGCGCCCCAAAAAACTGTGACATAATTCTCATCGGTTACAACAAAGTATTGAAAGAGGCCTGGAGTTCACAGGGAAATAAAGAATTAAAATGGCTTATAAGCCATTATAAACTTTAAAAGATGCACAGCCTATTAGTAACTAGTGCAAAAATAACAGGACTAGTCAAACATTAATTTACATGTGCCCGGCTGGAAAATCTGCCAGTTCCAGAAAAGACATTAGGGCAAAGGGCAGAGAAATAGACATGAGGAGGGGGGTAGGTGAACCGATGAATGTTCTTCAAAAAGTAATTCGGGCAATGTATACTAAAATTTTCACTCCTCATAGCATGGGTGGCACAGTGGTGAAAAATCTGCCTGCCAACGCAGGAGATGCGGGTTCAACCCCTGGGACAGGAAGATTCCCTGGAGAAGGAAATGGCAACTCACTCCAGGATTCTTGCCTTGTCTGAGAAATCCCATGGACAGACTACAGTCTATGAGTCGCAAAAGAGTCTGACACGACTTAGCAAGTGAAAACCAATAGTCCACGTGACTCGGCACTTTCCATGGTGAACAAAGTTATCCATTCTCCTGTTTGGAAGGACAAAGTCCTATAAAATACCTAAATATTTACCCATTTTAAAAGGGGATAAATAAATTTCATTGCAACTACATAATGGATTCTGGAGAAGTCTTGAGGGTCCCTTAGACACCAAGAAGATCAAGTTAGTCAATCCTAAAGGAAATCAGCTCTGAATATTCACTGGAAGGACTGATGCTGAAGCTGAAGCTCCAATACTTTGGCCACCTGATGAGAAGAGCCAGGAAAGACTCTGATGCTGGGAAAGACTGAGGGCAGGAGGAGAAGGGGGCAACAGAGGATGAGAGGGTTGGATGGCATCACTGACTCAATGGAGATGAGTTTTAGCAAACTCTGGGAGCTAGCGAAGGGCAGGGAAGCCTGGTGTGCTGCAGTCCATGGGGTCAAAAGCAGCAGGACACCACTTAGTGACCAAACAACAGCACATCATAAAGGCCCCACACATCCAAATACAGTCATGTTGGAGGAAAAGTTTCGGCACAGAAATTAAGGGAGGACACAATCAGCGGTAGCAAGCCCCTTCCACAGGGTTTCGATCCTCTCACACGTTAGTATCTGTATATTGTTGAGATGTGAATAAGTTTGTCCCTTTCCTGCTGCTACAGACCCAAAGAGGATACGGTTGTTGGTTTGGCTCTCTGAGTCAAACACATAAAGCCCCTCGCCCTAGAGAAGATGTAGTAAAAAGAGAGAGAGAGACACTGTCTCCTGGCTCGCTAACTCAGCAAGAATACGAGGCTGTTTACCATCAAGGAGTAAGACCTGGAAAGAGTTGAGTGTGGGAATCGTGGGCTCCACATATATTTTACAACCCTTCTCACCACTTAGTGGGGAAACCACTTTCAGAAACAAGATTTCGCTGCTGCTGTTTCAGCCAAATCTGTAATTTTATGAATCAAAACAAGCCATCATAATTCTACGTGACGAGAAAGTAAAACTGAAAAGTAACTAAAATCAAAAGTCAAAGATCAGACTAAACTAGAATGTCTGTCTTAAACGTGACGATAATTAACAGTAATATTAGCATCTGAATGGAGGCATGTTAATGACAAAAGCATGTACTAATGAATAAACAGAAAACACCAAGGACCTAACAGCTCTTCAGCCTGAAGGAACCTTTGGGAACTCCTTGCCCACAACACAGGGTTTGGTGGCTGTAATTCACACCCTTTCTGCCCTCAGCGTTCCTCCCTCCAGGCAAAGACTGCGGAACATGTTCAGCCTGCACATACACGTAACCTCGCTCCTTTGCTGGCCACATTCCTAGGTTCCTCCTCAAACACCTTCTATACTGTAAGTGAAGCGCTCATTTTACCTACTATAATTAATTATTTTCCCATGAGAAATGGAATTCTTTGAGTGCACAAGCTAAGTAAGTCTTTCTCATCTTTGCGTAGCTCCAGCAACTGGCACACGTCTTGACACCAAGTGAAAGCGTTAATCGCTTCAGTCCTGTCTGACTCTTCGAGATCCCATGGACTGTAGCCCACCAGGCTCCTCTGTCCATGGGATTCTCCAGACAAGAATACCGGAGTGGGTAGCCATTCTCTCCTCCAGGGAATCTTCCCAACCTAGGGATCGCACCCAGGTCTCTAGCACTGCAGGCAGATTCTTTATTTCCAGAGCCTACGGGGTGTTCAGTAAACACTCTTGAATAAATAAAAAAGCCCATCATTCATGAGATAATCGTAAGAAACAAACAGATTTAAAAACAATTTGTTTAGTCAAAGAAATACAATTTAAAGAAACTTTGACAATGATAGGGGACACTATACTTAACAAAATAGCAAAATTGTATTTTAAATGTTCAAAAAATTCTTCAACCCTTCAGAAAAATAACATGGCACTACCTATTTAAAGTCTCAGCAATCCATTCATTCCTGAGAGTCAGCTAGAATTTTATCCGAAGAAAATAACAGAAGAAAAAAAAAAAAAAAAACAGCTTGTCTGGAAAGTTTCATTATTTAAAATATCAAAATATAAGAAAATCCTTATATAGGAAGAGAGTAAGCAAAGTAGTCTGCATCAATTCAATGAAATATTATGCAACAAAAAGCTGATAATTTAGGACTGCAGAAATATAGCACTTTTTTTCCCAGTGTTTAAAGTTACATCTGGAACAGTTCACCTAAAGTTTATTTAAAAGATCCAAAGTATGTCATTTCTGGCATATTCCAACCACTGACATTTTAAAAACAGAACTACTACATTGCTGTTAAGGAACTCTACTGAGGCACACCTCACAGCCCATACAATTTACTCATCTAAAGTATTCAACTCTATGGCTCGCAGTCCAGTCACAAAGCTGAACATCCACACGGTGAATTTGAGAACACTGTCACTGCCGCAACAAGAAACCCCACACTCCCTGGCTGTCAGTCCCTGACCTTCTCCCCATCCTCCTAACCAAGCCCCAGGCAGCCATTACTCTACTTTCCATATCCACAGATCTGCCTATTTTGGATATTTTGTGTAAGTGGAATCATACGCTATGCAGTCCTTTGTGACTGGCTTATCTCTTTCAGCATCATGTTATCAAAGCACATTCGTGTCAGCATCTACCAATACTTCATTTCTTTTTATTCACAAATAACATTCCATTGCACAGATACAGCACTTTTCACTTATCTCCTCATTAGCTGATGGACATTTGGATTCTTCTCGTTTCCTAGCTATTATGAACACTGGTACAGAAGTCTTTATGGGCTTGTTTTCATTTCTCCTGGATACACACTAAGGAGTGAAATTGCTAGATCACATCGTAACTGTATGTGTAACAATTTGAGGAACTACGGACAGCTTTCACAAGCAGCTGAATTACACACATCTGTGACGGCACTTGTAATTATGTCTTTTTCATTCTAGTCATCCGAGTAGGTGTAAGGTGGTATCTCACTGTGGTTTGACTTGCAAATAACTAATGATGCTGAGCATCTTTTTTATGTTTATTGACCATCTGTATATCTTCCTTGGAGAAACGTCTGTTCACATCCTTCGACAATTCTTAATAGGATTGTCTTTTTATAACTAAGTTGTAATAGTTCTTTATATATTCTGGATACTCGCCCCTTATCAGATATACAACATGCAAAAATTTTCTCCCATTCTGTGGGCTGTCTTTTCACTTTCTTAACACTATTCTTTTAAATGTGTCCAGAGAAGCCTAAATATCATGGAGATTTCATTCCCACCATAGTCCATATACAGAGAAGGCAACAGCACCCCACTCCAGCACTCTTGCCTGGAAAATCCCATGGACGGAAAAGCCTGGTGGGCTACAGTGCATGGGGTTGCTAAGAGCGACCTCACTTTCACTTTTCACTTTCATGCATTGGAGAAGGACATGGCAACCCATTCGTGTTCTTGCCTGGAGAATCCCAGGGACGGGGAGCCTGGTGGACTGCCGTCTATGGGGTCGCACAGAGTCAGACACGACTGAAGTGACTTGGCGGCAGCAGCAAGTAGCATA